>JAPYMA010001436.1:0-36546 GCA_035041965.1 Anisakis pegreffii | reverse complement strand
ATCAGGAAAAAACTTCCCAAAAGCAATGATCACTGCAATCAAATTAACCAATGAGGAGTGCAATATGTCGGTATTTTATTTGTGGAAGCAGAAACAGATACAAAATGTGAAGTGAATGCCACAAACTATGAATTTCGATAGAGCAGCTTCAGCTTTAGACGGGAGTTAAGGGATCGAGGACCTCTCTATACAAATGACAACAGTTGAAGATAATACGATGCAGTAACGGAAGATGTGAACTGTGTTTGATGAGGATGAACGGCTAAAGATGATGTTCACTGATCGGATGAGTAGTTACTCGCACACGTTGAGATGGCAGGAAAAGTAAGGGCTGTAAACGGTGCGGATGGATGGATCAGTTGAGTGCATTAAAGCCGATGACTGCCCACTGACTTACGATTAAAGTCGTTCCTATCTTCTTTGATTAAGCACACGTTATGTCAATTTGTTTTTCCGTTGAATTTCTGTCGACCATATTGGTGTGGTGAATTTTGTGCGTACATTCTCTGTGTAACGTTTTATTTCATATAATTTATTCTCAGAATGATGAATATCATCTTAACATTGTCAATTATTAGCGGACTGACACGTCAAGGTTTACCGAAATGGATTTGCTTTCGACTAATAAATTCCTCCCCGCTTCAATTAAGGCACAACTTTCACATAAATTTACCTGGATTACCAGGACTGGCCAGGCTATCAAACTTTTGTAACGTTGCTGGCCACAATGCGTTTCCATTCGGTCCTTGGTCTTGCTTCCCTTTGCCCGTTTCTTTGTAATACCGTTTTTCCATCTTATTGGAGGTCTTCCTAGCTGTTTTTTTATTTCCCTCGAGTACCACTTTGCAAGTGCTCGAGTCAATCTGCCATCATTTACTCTTGCTACGTGGCCTGCCCAACGGAGCTAACTCTTTCTGTACTCTACGATCACGTCTCTCACTCCACTTCTTCAGCGTATCTCATCGCATCGGATGTGTTCCCGCAGCGATATTCCTAACATGCGTCTCTCCATCGCTCTTTGGGTTCTGCAAATCGAAGATGATTTAGTGTTTCCCCATTGATATTAACACTACCGTCCCAGTTGGTTTTTCGAATGACCATTTCGAGACAAGCCGTGGAGAGTTTGGGAGAAACAGTATTTTTTTGCTTCAAACCTTTTTTCAACAGGGATAGTTATCAGAGTAGACCGTAGATTTATATTCGTGATGCAACGGTAGATTTATATCGGTTTACATAAATCTTTCACATAAATCTCCCCTGCTCATTGTTGTCAAGAGGAAACGTTGGATATCGCAAGTATTTTTCGAGCACATTTGTAGGTCACCCTGTTATCGATCATGTTGTACGTTTTGATGCGTTGAAATGACATTATGAGGAGTACACAGACTTCATGACGTAGTTATAAAAGGTGAAAAAATGCTCACGGGGGTGTTGTCTGTGAGGAAATTGCTTTACATGGTTGTTGAATGATTACAGGATCCATTGTTATTTACGAATCGGAGTGAGAGTATCCCAGGTTTACGGCGCCCGCACGGTCGGCAGGGAGGGAGAAACTTTTGGGTCTAGAAATCAGCGCGAGCATGATTTTTTTTATTAGAAAAGTTCATGTACGAGGCATGGTTTGAAAACAAAGCGTGATCTTGGCTTCATGTCCGAGATTTTGGGTTTTTTCAAATTACTAGAATGAAGTGGACAAGCTTTTCTGTCAACATTATCTCCAATTTTCCTGACTGTTAAGGTGCGCGACGATAACTGCCCTTGAGTTCTTCATGGGATGGATGTTTCCAGCAGTTAATTATCTTTTGTTCAGATCATCCACTCAGTTCAGATAGTTTTAGCGCTCGACTGGAGCTTGACATCGCCAGCAAGTGATACTTTTGAGTCTATTTTGGATGTTGGATTTATTGTGTGAGTGTCAATGAATTCGGAGACGTACTGAATAAATGTATGCATGAAACGTACGAAATAATTTATTAATTCGACGATTGTTAGTGACAGTAAAGAAGTGACAAAAGAAAAACAAATGAACGATGAATTAACGATTGATATTGAGAATAAGAAAGGTGAAGGAGTAGTTACGGTCATTGAGTGATAGATTCAACACACGATTAAATTAACTCCGTAACATTTAGAGTTTATTTTAATTACTTGTAACTAGTGTTCGTCGGGGAACAATTTTTTGCACGGGGGGGTCCCCGCGGGGAGTAAATTGGACGGAGGGGGGTCCCCGCGAAAAAGTCGTGGAGCAAATTGCGCGGGGGGGACCCCGTCGGGGAATGACCGCTCCCCGTGTTCCCCGACGGGGAGGACGGGGAGCATTTCAGCTCAATTTTTTAAACAAAATTTCAATTTTTAAAGGATTTTTCTCCTTTTTTTAAGTAGTTTTCTTTCAAGTGCACCTTATACTCACATTTCAAAACAAAAAACAAGACAATATTGAAAGTGTTGCAGCTGTCTTTCACCATTTTCAGTTAAATGTTCGCGATATTCGGGAAGGTTCGCACTCCCCGTCCTCCCCGTCGGGGAGGACGGGGAGCTCGTCCTCCCGTCGGGGAGCGAAATTGGACGGGGAGCTCCCCGCGAAAAAGTCGGGGAGCAAATTGCGCGGGGGGGGAGCGCTCCCCGCGTTCCCCGCCGGGGTCCCCGACGGGGACCCCGTTCCCCGACGAACACTACTTGTAACTGTGGGAAATTCTGCTTAGTTGAATCAAGCAGTTTTTAATGAAAGATGTCATATCTAGTGGAATACGTTTGAGGTGAGTAAGTCGAAAATAACACTGAGTGCGGAGGATCACACATTTCTTGTGGCTTCGCTCGTTGTTGTTGGTGGTGATTGCTCTGAAAATGCAGTGCGTTTACTTTGTATTTGAAATTACTGAACCGAATAATACTGATGTCATCAAGGAATTGATGAACGCAATATTGGCACAATTGGGCAGGTGTTTGTAGATATCGCATCAATGTCGATTGTATTTCAATCAAATCAGTTATGAACAAAAAGTGGACGGATCCATCCAATTAAAATGAACGCTTCTAAATCGGAAAATTTGCATACTTTGTGAAGTATTTGTTGCTTCGGGATCCGGATCGGGATCTGACGTTTTTGAGGATATTTGCGATGGTGCTACGGTTGTTTCTTTTGTTCCTGTGGTCATCGTTTTGGCTGATGTTATTGTTGAGGTTGCTAAGGTTGCTGTCGAACTCTGTGAAGTTTCTGCAGTAGAGTGCCGCGGAGTTGGTGGTTCAGGTGTTGGTCGCTGCAACTCATTTAAGTCCTAAGAAGAGCAACACTGAAGAGTTGCACAACGATGCCGAAAATTATCGTCAGCAGATAATACGTTCTGGAAAGGACGGCAGAATTAAATAGATTGGCAAGTTAATGTCGATCGATTTTCCTTTCAGAATGCTTCCACAATTGCTCAGTGATATTTTCGGAATGCTCCTTCGATCACAAGAAAGTATTCTGTCCGATATTGTCGATAAAATCTTTCTGAGAAATTTCGTGATCATGAGTTCGATTTCCTGATTCGCTTCTAACTTCTTTGCTAAATGCAACAGGATATTAAGAAAGATGAAGGAAGAGGGGGGGGAGAGGAAGGAAACACAATCACTAGTATTGTGAGGAAAGAGGAAGTCACGGGCTGCTCTGCGGCCAAAGAGGAGTACGGGCCACTGGAGCGTGAGAAACACTGATGTGGCCGATTGATGATTTATCAGTGGAGCTTATTCATAGGCATCCGTTAAAATATTCCGTTAGTAGTGCGGTCGACAAAAAAGTGGCGAAAATTTCTCACTAAAAATTTCCCTTAGATGGGAAAAGTAACGCAGTACCAGGCCACCAAAAAAAAACAGTTCCGCTAATAACGGAATAGCGAATAGCGCGCTACTGCTCATTACTGCATCTCACGGTATAAAACTATAAGAGGAAAAGAAAACCTGGTATTGAGGTAGTAAAGGATGCCGTTCTGTGCTAAACGGAACCCTCTTATTGTAGCTTCGAGACTGACGAAGAAAGTTTGTAATGAGTTGTAGTGATGGGCCCGCACGATCAGTCGGTACCAATTTGCCTGATCCCTGGGTCGAGATAACAAATTAGAAGGAATTTTTCGGAAATGACAGTTGAAATATTTTCAATATCAATTCCGTTCTGTGCAAAATCGAGCAAACTGGCTCAGTTAACAATTAAAAAACCTGAATTTTTCAATTAAATTGCTGATGCGAAATAGTTTAGTGCAGAATTTCGCTTGTGAAGTTTTGATACTTCTTCATACTTACAATTAGTGTTAGTAAGAAACTGAAGCTACAGCATTCAGTTTATATTAATGTGCATCGGGGAAATGGGTCCCCGTCGGAGTCCCCGACGAGAACCCCGTTCCACGACAACTTCTCAACAGTTCTGCTCCCCGACTTTCTGTTCGGGGTCAACCATGAACGGTCACTTCCGCGCGGGACTCACACCCCCCCCCAGCAATTCGTTCCCGGACTTTTTTGTCGGGGTCTCCTCTTCCGTTTCACTCCCCGATGGGTTACCTACCCCGACGAACAGTAGTTTACACTGCATGAAATGCACTTCAAATAGGAAACAGCTGTTTGAGTTTTCAACGGTGACAAAATACTTAATTTCGGATTCAGAAAACAGAAACAAATACTTCAAAGCCTGAAGGGCTTAGGATAGACGGCAAGATATCTAACTGTTCAATAAGCTTTCAAATGTCGATGGTGGCATAATAATATCCCACAAAAGAGCGATTAATGATTTACCTTCACAGTTACTGAATCAATTTTGACAGATCCCTTCTCAAATTCTTTGACAAATCCTCCAATTCTTGCCGCATATTCGGATGCTAAGTAATAATGCCACGACCTCCGCCTAGATTGCTTCTAAAATTCGATGTTTGATCAGTCGTACAAATTCAATTTAATTTGCAAATTTACTTTCATCAGAATAAATACCATATTGTTAGCTTTAGCAAGTTGTTCAAGTGTATATTCAATTTCCAATACGTTTGCAGTTGAATCAACATCACCCGCGTAGATCAACATACGCATCGCGTATCCACTCTTCAAAATATTTTCGAACAGAGGCTTTGTATCGTTATAGAGCTGCCAATAATTGGAAGTAATGTTAGTCCTGTAAAAAACCATTTTCATGATTCCATCATACACGAATGTGATGAAATCAGCCGTGATATTCCATTAGAATATTATACTGTCAACAAAAATTGAATAGTGGGTAACCAAGTCTCGTTCTCAAAAGCTCCCACCACCGAAAGACTAGATTTTCGGTGCATTGAGTGAACCAGCCAAGGACAACAAGCCAGCCATTACTCTAATAAGTTAACATTTTCCATGCATTTTGTGAAATCTTGTTATTAGGACAATGTACCAACAAAATGCGAATGTTCGGCTACCCTAACAGTTTGGATCATAACAGATCCTTATTCGTTGCACACCTCCTTTGATCTTATCAAGCAGATAGCAGTGTCTAAGACAGGGATCGGCAATCCCCGGCCCGCGGGCCAAAATTGGCTCGCTGACAAAATTTTTGGCCCGCTAGATGAATTTGAGAATTTGGTGTTGAAGGGCTAAGGGAGGCTTCGAAAAACACTGAGAATTTTCGACATAGAATGCTCTATGTCGAAAGTTTCTGGCGAGCCTAAACTGTGTCGCCGACACGTACATTTCCTGGATCCATCTGTACTCATGTGAGCATTTTATTAAAAAATTATGCACGGATTCTGCTTTCTTGAGCGCATCATTGACAATAGAGGTTGTTTGGAAATCAATAAGCTCCAACTCATCCAACGAGGGGATGGTTTCCTTTGCCAAGGAGGATTATGTCCGTATTTCGGACAGCGAGAGGGTCACGAACAAAAGCGATGATGTCCCTCGGGATGGAGTAGTCGTCAAATCTGGATTTGAAGTTGGCTTGTAGCTGTTTGATGAAATCCACCATTATATTTGTCACTTGTCCCTGTGCCTGTGATTTCAGTGAACTGAAGTGCAGGAGCTTGCCTGTTGTTATGTCTAATCGTAAGTGGAACAACTCCAGCTTCTTGGTAAACGATTCAAACATTTCAACCATGTCCACAATGGTTTTGCCTTTCTCCTGCAGCCGAAGGTTAAGCAGGTTCAGATGACCAAAAATATCAGTCCAAAATGCCACATTGGACATGGATAATTCATCTTGTAGAAAGGCAAGGTGACCGTTTGCGATTCGCGTCTTGCTTAGGCTCAAGAAGGCCTTGACCTCATCCAGTAGTGCCCAGAAGCGCTCCAGCGCTTGGTCTTTACTTAACCAGCGCACATCGTTGTGGAGCTACTTTGCTTGGACTATTTCACGATTTCTGCGACAAGCCTAAGCCTACAGATGAAGGAAAAAACTGTTCGAAAAAAGTAAGGAAAAAAACAATAAAAAAACATGTTGGCCCGCCCGTCAGTTGCTCGGAGAAAATTTGGACCGCTGTCAAACCAACTTGCTCATCCCTGGACTAAGACATGATGTAAAGTAATCAACGAACAATTTTGCATATGGAATAATCGTTTATTATCACTTCTAAAATCAACAAATTGTTCACCAACGAACCTACAACTCTGCCATGTTTGCACGTGCTTGGGAATGTGTATCGCATCTCTGACGGTAATATGATTAAGATATTTTTGTATCGCAGCATGCGCGTAGCACTGGAAACCTCCAGTAGAATCGGTTGATACTGTATTCGCGTATGCCTCGAATGGTGTTAAGATAACTGAGTAGTCAGTGTATGATCAAAGCAGTCAAAATGATTTCATTTGAAACGATTATTAGAAGCGGAGTTCACTCAAGCAATGAGCGGTTGTGATGATAAACGTAAAATAGGAAGTGAGATAAAAATCTAATATTTTAGATAAGAAGTTCATCCGAAAAAACTCTCAGAGAGCGATTTGCATTATTCATATGAATGCAGTTGTTTCATATCATGATAAAATCACACAGCAAACGGTCAGCGAGTGCCTACCATATTGATCTTTGAATAAGCCGATTGATAGTTACGCGGTGCTCGTGACAGTTCGTCAATAAAAATCTTTTTTAAGCCATTTAGTTGTTCACGTTTACTAACTGCTGACATTGAATGGGACTTTGATTGATGGTAGCAGTCCTGATAGAGGTTAAACGCATCAATACTGCAAGCTCATTTTCAATAAGTTAATAATTTGAAATTACCCTTTTCACACATGGACATAATAAAACAGTTATATCACATATTCTTTAAGATGTTCCAAAGTTTTCATCATTATAATTTTTACTCTATCACAACTCATGGGAATATTTTCAGCAATTCAAGTTCTGTTTCCCATAGCAGTACATTCCTGTGCAACTATTTCTCATTTACTTTTCTCGCATTGGTTCGTTTACGGAAGTTCTGAGACCATAAGCAAAACGGAACGCGATGTCATTTTTGAATATCGATGAATAGATGATCAGTACAACAATTGTGCATTTTTGCAATTTTCATACAAATCTGAAAATCAGCGTTGTGTTTTTTTGCCAGTGGGAGAATGGAATAGCCAAGAAAATCAGCTTCTTTAATAGAATTATCGTCGAAAAATAAAAGTACGAACCCAACAGCTGCCAAGTGATAGTCCGATAGTTCCCTCACCAAACGACTGCACAGCGTATCAAAAGGATTCGTAAAGTTGATTTCTTTAATATTGCCGTAGTTGTCAATACCAACATACTTATCGTAGTGACATACAATTGGCAAGTATTCACCGTAATTCGGACAACATTTTATTATTTCGTTCCATTGCCTTCAAAACAATAAAAAATATAGCAACTTCGTTATATGCAATTCTTTATCGCTTATCGTGAAAATTGAGAAAGCATGAAAAATACGAGACAAAAGAGGTCGACATTTTGATATTTGAGATAACTGATATCTGATTGCATTAATTTCTTTTCATTTGATAATTTAAATGCACCGGTCCCTGCTGAAGCTCCGGCCCCCATTTCAGGAGCAATTCGGATCAAGAAAAATGTTCACCATCTATGCCTCATTCCCGGCTGGCAGAATTTTTGTTCAAGGGAACCAAGAATTTTTTTCTGGTTCCGGAGATCAAACGACTGCTCCTAAGCAGTTCGAGATACAGATAGAATGAAGAATATGTGACAATTACCGCAATTGTTTTTATTGTTTAAATCCTATCATTTCATGAGAGTATTGTATTTGCTGCAGCAGCCAGATGATACGTAATATAATACGTAAGTTTTTCAAGTGAACATAGTTCGATACAAGACTGAACTTGAAACTGAAGAGACTAAATTCAAGAAACATGATTTTTTCTTAATGAATGTCCAAAAAACTTACTCGTGTCCATAGATACCGTGAAAATATAGAAAATCAGGAGTTGTACGAATCTAAAAATTCACTTCAATAAGATCATCTTTCAGTATCTTCAACCGAACCAACAGTCATTATTTGTGCAGTCAAAAGACAAACACGTTGCTGGTAATCAGTATTTTGACAAAAACTAAGCCAACGAAAGACTCGTAAAAAATGATTTGTATGAACTTAAATACATGGTTGATCATGCTGAGTGCTCCATTGCCAATAGCTAAACCACGCAACTTGATTCGTGATGCATTGTTCTGCAATAATTACTTAAAATCGCTGTTGTAGAAGGCAACGGAAAGGATGAAAAAACGATCTGAATGCACTAATAGATACTTTGATGGCTTTTGCAAATGTTCACGTATATGTGTGTCTATATGAACGGAATGCAAATGTTTTGGAGAGTTGAAATGTAAGATGAGACTTGTCCATGATGGAAGCATTCGCCTCCATGTTTTGGAGGAGAATGTCGCATGACGAAACTGTCATAAGAGGTGATGCTACTAAATATGAATTCAGCAATAGAAATGATACCTGAATACGATCGATTAGAATGTTAGCGAGTAGTGGAACGTAGACACCTGCATATGATTCTCCAGCAGCATAAAAATCGTTGTTGAGGTATTCCGGGAATATCGTGAAGAAATCTTCGAGTGCATTCGCATTTTCAACAGCCGTCTGAACAATTTGATTTTATATATCTCCTCTTAAGTTGAAATCTGTGAAGTACATTACAGGATATGTACAACCAAAGCAGCTTTAAACAGCCGGAAAAAATTCCAAATTTATTAATGGTGAACGAATTCCGCGCAGTGAGATATTTCGCGCGTATGTGTTGTTAAAACCGTAATACGATATTGATCAACAAAAAATCTAGTCTGCTGTTTAGTGAAACAACTCAGTTGATTCCATCAATAAAAGATCGCAAGGTGATCTCATGACAGAGCATTCTTTCACCAACCTGCACGTCGTTCAATGCAATATTTGGACCACCCTGTTGATACGAAAATCCCACCTCTCGCGGTGACTCCAAGAAAAGAATGTTGGCCACCTGAATTGTGAATAGAAGCACCAGTTAAACTTCGTAAGCTAGGTATTTGGATCACTGCGAAAGAAGAACACTGCTCTATTTGAAGTCATTTATAAAATTACGCAGATGAACTGTCACTAAAACAAAATTTTAACGGTTTGCGATCACTGTCACAGATATCTTTTATGAATTACCTTATTCCACGAGAAAACATTCTCGAATAGAGTCGAGCCATCGGGATTAGGCCTGAATGGTCCAAGTTCACCGAGTAAACTAAACAACGAACTACATCCCGGGCCTCCATTGAGCCAAAGAAGCACAGGATCCGATGCTGGGTTTCCTTGCGATTCAACGAACCTAATGTTCAAGGATCTGTCAAACTCGATACTTCTTTTTTTTTGTGGATGCCAATTTTAATTGATTTGCATTGTTGCATTTACAACAATTTTTTGATGAGTGTTGCTTGAAAAGTGCAATTGATCAACGCTCGATATCGTGTCATAACATCCACAGTTTTTCACTTATTTTTCATTATTTTGTCTCGTTATAAAAGACTGACAATGAAGTGCGCTTTCCAAGCGTACAGAAAGAGCTGATGTTAATATTCCTCACCAGTAGTGTTGGAAATTGCCTGTTGCTGTTTCCAAATATCCCGAATAATGAGAGAAATTAATATTGTATGTTAGGCCTGGTAGGTTGTAAACTTTATGCGCTTCCTTTCTTGACACTGAAATGCGGATGGCTCGAAATCAGATCGAAAACTGCCGTTTGTGTGTAATTCAACATAATATCTGTTGATCAGTAGGGATAATGGCAATCTAGACTCTGATGCTTACCAAGGATTTTACTTCGGTTATAATCCTTGAATCACTGGTTCTCAACTTCTTTTCACCACCGCAACCCTTGACTAAAACTTAATTTTAAAGCACAAGGTTATGTCCAGCTGGATTTCGCCCAGCTCAAGTGTTAATCTGGAAGCGTGACTGGCCCGGTGCATATAGTGGTCAGAATCCGTTGATCAAAAAATTTTCATTTAATGATTTCACATATCACAGCCATTAAGTTCATAATTAGAAAGCGGTAATCCCTACATAGCGATCCGGGTTCAAAGCTCACCGTGTTCAAAGCCAGGACATGCTACTTGAAAGGCGGACGAGGTGTAAAGTTGCGCGAACTAATTAGTCTTGCTTGCTCAGAGCCTAGTGGGGATTAAAGGGCGTTGATCCGAATTCTGGGATGGCTGGATCTTTCGCAACTTCACATCTCGTGGTTAGGAGCTTGGTGCTAGCAATTACGGTTATTTTCACCAGAATTGCTTTTGTCCTTTATTTCGTGTATGTTTTTATAGTAACTGAACTCATGAACACTAGTCTTCAATGTAATTACGTTCATTGGAAACTAATCCACCTTTGGGTTCATCCGGTACATATGCTGATAGAGATGGATGCAGCGTCAGATTGAACGGAACGATCATGGAATAATCGCGTTCGAAGATGAAATTGCTGACCATCTGCAGCGCCGGACCTGGCCGGTCCGCTCCTACCGTGGAACCTGCTCCCTGAAGTTCAAATAACCACAAGAAATTACCAACGTCTCATTACTGATGGTTGATCCATCCATGAGGTGATCAAAAATCAATTTTGGTTAGTAAAGATAAAACAGTCCCAATAAAAATTCAAATTAAAGTGAAGCTACCGTCTAGTATGAATTGAAACACGTCATTCAGATGAGAAAATAAAATTATACCCTCACAGTTAGAAGAGACAATGATAATTTATTCTCAAATGAGACGTCCTTATAATGCCCTCCAGTGAGCTCTTGAAACTCAGGTGTCACAGAATAGTACCATGAATAACGTGCGGATTGAAAGGTTCCATAAGATTCGAACAATCTCTTAATGAACCAATCAGCTGAAACAGTTCGGCTTGCACAGCATTCTTATATTTCGTTCTTAAGAGAAAGTGTCTGGTTCGCCTAAACAAAACCTTCCATGCATGAACACTGCTTGAGAACAAACCTCCAAGGAAGTTGTTTGTCATATCTGCATCACCGTTATAGATCAGTACTCTCAGCGCATAATTTGAATCAATCAGGCGTTTAAACAGCACCGTTGTGTCGTTGTACTGCTGGTAATAATCAGTTCGGATTTTACCACTGTAATGAAATAATCATAACCAAAATTTAAACCAAAATTCCGGCCTCCAAAATTTCGAAATTTTCCGAACCATTTCATTCTCGAAATCGAAGTATCACTTTTGGGAACGGAATTTCGCGAAATCCTCAAAAAAAGTGGAAATTTCAAAATGAAAACAGTAAATTGGCAAAATGTTTGGTAAAATTTGCAATAAAGGAGAGGAATCTTATCGAGATTCATCATTTATTCTTCAACGACGATCCAAACAACAATTTTCAGCAGTTGTTAGAAAACGGCAATGAGTCCGTTTGCAGCAATCGCTAAGCAGTAACGAACGACACTACTTGGGGTGAATTGACTACTTTGAGCGAAAAGCACTCCGATCATGAACAACAAAAACACGTGCTGAGAACAAGTTTATTGCATGATGATATTGACTGGCATTTCCATCTGCTCTGCTTACGAGATGCTGAAGGCTTAGAGGTGTTGTCCTGATGGAATCAGAACGAAGACGCTTGGATCCATCGGACCAGAACATAGCTCATGATTCTCGTCACTTCATCACGCAAAAGTTTTTCGTGATGATGGTGACCCGGTCTCGATAAGTTCTCAATTTAGACATTACTGGGAAATTGACATAAGTAAGCTAAAACTCTGGGCGGACATAAGAGCACAACTGAACGTTTCTCATCAGAAGTCCGGAAAATGGCGATGACCTTGGCTTTGTCCCAACCAAGATTATCGACTGTTTCATAATTGAGTATGGTTCACATAGTCTTACAATTAATACAAAGACGTGATCATATTACGACAATGCGGTCTAAGTGGTTGACGTATCTCTTTGTCACTGTTTACTGGTAGCAATCTGGTAGTTCTATCTAGGCAGGATGCTTGCTTTAATTCACTGTTCATTTCAGTGGTCCAGTAAAGTTTCGAAATGAAAAACTTTTGATCTGGGAATTCGTTTCGAAATTCAAAATTATGGATTTTTTGTCCCGACGGTGGATTGGAACTTTGACGAGACTTAACTGAACGACTCATCATCTATTATCACACAGGCTCAGGAATTGCTTGCTGAAAATCGGCTATGCTGCAAATGGCTTAAGAAGAGGTACAGATCCATTAAAATGGATCAACAAAGAGTTGGAGCCAAGAGCTTTTGTGATGTTGGCCATACGAAGTTGGAGAGAAGACTGCGAAATTCATTCAAAACTGATGAAAGAAGTCACGAAAATTGAGAGGGAAATTTTAAAACAAAATGAGACAACCAGGAAGGTCATGTGTACATTCAAAGTCGAGTCACAATTTGGAATATATCGATTAACATTTCGTTGATGAAGTATCTAAAATCAGAAACACCGCAGAATACTATAAGTTTACACGAAAAAGATGATAATTTCGACGCAAGAATTCAATCACTTCTTGCTGATTGCACCATTGTGGCAAGAAATGCTGAAAGGCATTCAGTTTTATCAGTAATGATTTTGGAAATTTGAAATTACAGAATAGTTTCGAAGTCACTTCACCTGCATTCCGTCCACGATTGCACTTCATCGGGTATGTGTAGTGATTTTCGAACTTCTGCACGGTTCAAGTACTCAAGCGTCGCCGATAATTCATAGCATGGAAGGGACCAAAACGGATCGGTTGAGCGTGTGTTTATACGACTCTCAAATTCGCAATCAATATTCAATACCTCAGATAAATTGTTTATTGATCAGTATCAATGTCTGATGATGAGTCGAAGAATTGCAATAATTGCTAGTAAATTTTTATAAAAATGCATGAATGATCTGTACCGCCTGATCAATGAATGGCAACTCATTGGTCATGGAAATGCGGCTGGAGATTGGAACACTTCTTTTGAGGCGAGATCGATAAGATTCTGTTTGATCATAGCATACTTGATAGAGGTTGTTGGCATTATCACTGCAATATTACGATTCTTACTGTTAGAAGTATGTGTGGCTGTATGTAATTATACATTGCCATTCAAGTCGCATCTCGATTGAATACTCCCCAAATGAGTACAAGATCAATGAAAGTAGTGTCAACAATGCTTTCCTATGAAACTACTTCAAAAATAATACAAATAATACTTACAGATCGGACCATATTCTATAATATCCGAGATCATAAACGGTTTCAGCACATTTTTGAGCAGTAGGATTCGGAAACGATTTTGGTGAGACCGAACCATCACTAGCTATTTCTACGTATTGTGTCAAATCACACTGGTTATCATACACTCCCTCCTGTATGCAGCAGGGCTTCAGTTGGTCGATTTCACTATAAGTATGAAGAAAGATTATGAAATTCGCTCAGATTCTCATCTGTTTATTAGATTTTTGGGAATTGGCCGTATTCGATTATGATCGAAAGAAACAACGCTTTAATTAAAGCAACATCGCACACGTTGTCTGAATGGTTATGAAAACGATGGCGATGAGTCATAAAATCAGAGAATGAATGAAATTACTGAACCTGGTGCCAATAACACCGCTGTAATAGAGTAATTGTGGTGCAGTTCGAATTTGATCTAACAAACTAATCGCCCCATTGCCAATTGTCAAACCTTTCAAGTTGACATAAGACATATCATCCTGCAATAGAAGATGTTTTACTCTCATTGTCTTGCTCGAAATAAGAATTATTCCCAATACTCGAATCTTTTATTTCAAAATTTATCTATGATCATTGTAGGAATGCACTGCATTGATGATGAAATATTCGCCGATGCAACTTGTCTGCTGGAATCCGAATGAATTCACTAATTTTTCGTTCAACACAACCACCTGCTGATGCCAAAAAATTTCAACTGGAAAACTTGTCACTAGAATTAATATGCGTTATCCACTTGCTAACTCATAAACACACCTTTGTTATCGAAACGAGTGCTTTGCAAATTAAAAAAATAAAGAATGAAAAGCGATAAGGTACACTGATGTGATGAATGAGGAGTTTGGCCAGTGTCAATATGTAGATGGCAGCATACCCTTCACCGGCAAGATACAAATCACGATTTTTGTATTCTGGGAAACGATCGTAGAATGATTTAATGGCCAAGATGTTGTCGAATGCAGTCTGAAAATTTACCACTTATTGATCATTTACGATTAAACTGCAATGAGTTTACCATCGGCTTGGAGCACGACAAATATGCAACGACTGAAGAGAAAAGTTGACTTCAAGAATTTTAACAACAATCACAAGAATACAAACAATAAAGCAATGACGATGAAAATGATCAGCGAGAGAGGATATTAAAAAATGATTGCTCGCGGTTGGTCGATTCCTCAAAGTTTGTGCTTGCGGTCAATGTTCATCGAGGAGTGGACACCGCGACAAGCAGTTATTCTCTGGCAGTTTTGCTTATCCACTTCCTAGTCGGGTTTCCCGCAGATCGAAAATTTGCTTTGCGATGAACGCTACTTGCGGAATGAACAAGTCGTATGTCATTATGCTGAAAACAAACTGAATTTGGAAATAAATTACTGTCGAGTCATCCCATGATTTTTGTGTCGTCGCATTGCCGGATCGATAGGAGAAACCAACGCCTGACAGCGATTCCATGTAAACAACATTGGCGAACTGAAACAACGATAAATATTTTCGATGACCGATTAACTCATTTTTAAATAACTGCGAACCGAACTCATTGCACAGCTCCTCATTACAATAATCGTTTCATGCCTTCTGAATGTACAACGTTTAATATCAAAATGCAATGTAGGTTTAACTATGACTGAAATCAGATGCAGTCGAATGATTAGTGCTAAAGTCGATGTGCAGGGTGAACAAAAGTTATATCGAGATGAGCACCTCGATGAGCTGTTCTGCGTAATGAAAATGAATATTATAACGAATAAACGATTCGAATGTTTTGACAAGCATTAGGTGATATGGCGCTGGCACTGAGGAGGGCAGGATGAGGAGAAGAAAACGTTCATGTGATAACGGGAAAAACCAACGTTAACAATTGATATCTTTATCCTATGACTTTCAAACAGTGCGCAGAAGGACAATATGGATTTTTAAATTCTAATTCATCTTAAGCAGTCAAAGCGAAGACTGAAGCGTTCACAGCAATCACATCGATTTATACCGATGCTTGTTGGTATTTTCCACGTTAGAGTGTTTCATAAATATTGAATGATCGCATAATATACCTTGTTCCACGAAAACTGATTTTCAAACAGTGTTTCACCATCTGGATTTTGACGATACGGCCCATTTTCGTGAAGTAAACCAATGAGTGAACTGCATCCAGGACCACCATTAAACCATATCAAGAGCGGCGCTTGTGACTGATTGTTCTGTGATTCAACAAACCTGAAATAGTGTTTTTTAACCACCATCCATTCCACATCAAATAATTCGCACGAACAAACAACGGAAATCATCACTGTCATCGTCAATTCATTTATCTACCTCTATGCTTTCACAGAGACAACTCTAATGTTATGGAATGTCACTATTTCTCGCACAGTAAGATGCACTCTCCATGGCGTACACCCGCATGCAAATAGACAATGTGCTGCAGTCTACAAGTACTCATACATAAGTTTCATGCTCAAACTGCTTACTATTTCAGCCCCGATGAATCGTATTTACTGAAAATGTATTAAAGGTAGAGAATTCACAAAAAATGCAAAAATCTTTCGGGGTTGAAATAATTGCTTCTAATAGCTAACCAATAATGCAGAAAGTTTCCAGACGTTGCGTTCAGATGGCCAGAATATTGGGCAAACGTAACATTGAATGTAACTCCAGGAAGTGCAACGATTTTATCGAGTTCTTTCGATCCTTTTGGTGGATCGACAGCTCGGACATCCAGGTGTTCCATTGAGCGCTTATGTTTCGGCTTTATATGCGATTCGACTGGGCGTTTAAAATCATCTTTCCTTTCAGCACCAATCTGGACAAAGAATACAAAAGCGTTATTTGGAACATCCATCAACGACACCCACCACGATGCTGCTGTGTGTTTTGGTTTATTTTCCATCCTCATCCTGAGCTTTTTGTAATAGAATGCAGCTGTATACAGTTTAGCCTTGTTTATTCAAACCAACTTCAAAAATTGCAGCGATCTTAAGGTTACTTTCATCAATTTTCATTGGGAGATATCGTAATAATACCTGAATTTGCACTTGATATTCCGGTTTCAGCGGTTTGCGATCGGTAGAAAATGATAACGGAGATGAGTAGTTGGAATTACCGATGAAATTAGCGAACATTTGAAGTGCTGGCCCGGGACGATCTGTCGAAACCATTTTTCCTGCACCCTACAATACTCCTTAGCATTTAGTCTGATATAATCACAATATCATTCACTAGCAAACTACATTTGGAGGCACAGGTTGCTTCCTCTTTATAAGTGCTGCTCCGAATGAACAGTTCGCATGTTCTCTGTGGAATGAGCACCATCAGGGATGGAAAATTTTAGTCACCAGAGAACCACCAGGGATGGAAAACTTGCTGACAAAAGTAACTTGCTAATTATGAGCTTGCTAACTATATTAGCAAGTTGCTAATTGCATGAACTTAACTTGCTAGTTATATGAACAATCACCCGAAATTACGTCTTTTGCTATTAGTTCAGTAGACTAGCCCACCGAATCACCAAACACAGGAAAAAATTGATAAGCTGAAGTTAACTTGCTAATAATGGTAACTATTTCCATTATATTCCTCACGGAGTCTCTACAGTTACTTCACTTTTTGTTATTTAATCAAAGTGCCTTGCAGGAAACTTCGTTGAATAAGTGAATGAATTTTGATGAGGCACAGGTATCTAGCTCATGACTTTTAGAATTAAAACGTTATGAAGTAACTCAGAATGATTTGGTGATTTGGATTATATCAGGATGATTTGGATTATATGAGCAATCATGAATGGTATAAAACCACTTATATATCGCGTATGGAGTAGGTCAGTTTTCTAAATTACTGCAAAAATGCCACGGAATTAGTTGAATTGAATGGAGAGGATTCGTACAATGCGGCAGCAGCCAATGAAAAGCATGGTGGAGGAGAGAAACTGAAACATAGAAAGTGATCATTCGATACCATAACGGTTAGATAGTCAAGTTGCACTGAGGATTGGTAACGATATCTGGTGACATATCCTGCAGTTACGTGCTCATATTTCCAAGATGCTCTGGGCACGACTTGTTGCATCGAAAGTTCATTGACTAGTGCCTCGACGAATTGTTGTACTGAAATGAAATGAATTCACTGATTCACCAATTATAAGATTGAATTTTATTACAAATTGCTCTCAGTTGCATTTATTAAACTATCGCCTCATTCGATTGCGATGAACGAATCAATTTCTTTCTGAGAGTTCGAAAACCTGACGTGAGAAAATATTCATAACTTTCGACGATGTGCAAATTCGAATTTGATTTTGCAACCACTGTTCCGCCCCCTCATTCATACCGTAGTGAACCTGATGATGATATCCAAAGATCTAATTTCCAAAAACTCATTTCCCTTTCAGATGCACTTAAAATCATCGTAAAGGTGACTTGAAATTATTGTACTCGAAATCATCGTGAAGGTACCATCAAATCTGAGTAATTGCTATTACCTATTTAAAAATAAGCCTATTTGCTCAAATTGCCTTGCAAGCACTGCTGTAAGCTATGATCCTGCCATACGACCTCATAACCCCAAACGCATACCACGATTTCCCACATCTATACTTATCCTCAAATGTTGACCACTCCTCACCGATTTCCAATTTGCAAATTCCCCTCCTAAATCCAGTGGAATTGAAAATTATGCCTGGTGAGCTTCTTGGATTCACCGACTTTCTCAACATAGAAAATTGGTCAGCTCATAAGATATAAAAAGAATGACACATTTCAAGGCAATGAAAGTTATAACCCCTCAAGAGAAAGAAGTGGACATTGATGGACATTGATATATATTAGTCCTATCCTCCTTCCCTCCCATCATTCACCTCTAGGTTTTATACTCCGCAGGGTATGTATTCAGGTATTTGCGATCTCATTCAACGGTGCACATCGCTCGGTTTCTAAATAATCCTCTTTAAGAAGTTGACGCATTGACGTGCCTGAACCCATTAATCAACGGCATAACATTTGAACGACTGTCCACATGAACACCGCTAAGTATGAGCATTTATAAAAAGTATCGAATCTCTTTCACTCACCTCCGATGAAATTGCAAGCCAGATCGAGATTACCATTGTACATCAGCATGTGAAGCTTGTAGCCGGATCTGATTATGTACTCGATTACGGGTGCCGTATCCAGTTGTCGAAGGTATCCGTCGTTTATATTGTAACTTAAATATTTTGCAAAGAGAATTATTAGGAAACGCAGCGATAGCACTGTCTTCACCGTTCCTTAGAGATAAGGATAGGTGAGAGAACATTAAATGAGTGATGAGCTAGGAGACACATTCCATTTTCAAATTTTGCTCGATGTCTCCAACCGAATCGAATTCGTTCAGAATTCAGATTGCTGATCTTGAATATTTAGCAACATTAAGCACTGATAATGCGCAGTAGGCGAAAACCTTTGTCAGACAGGAAATGTTTCCCGTACTAAATGGTGAAAACGAGAGGTGATAAATGTGAACGTTTAAGTTCAGGCTTAAGATGAACTGAGGTTATAGCAGAGAGGCTATAATTGCGATCGGTTACATTCAAGCATCTGCTGAGATTGAGGCTCATACTGGTGCTGAGGTAAATTTTCAAAAATTAGATTGGTATGAAGTATTTATCAAAAAATGAATTATTTATCAAAAAATAGATGGTTCCCAATATCTGACTCAGCCTAACCCCAAGATGAGTAGAATCCATCGCAATACTAGCTTCTGAGTATTGCCAATTTCTCACGAACAACATTCCAAATTCAAAAAGATTCCACATCCCACCTGCACGCCTTGTACGAGTATACATATGGTGACGTATGAAGCGCATACTTAGAGGCATTACGGTTCAGATATCTTTCCATTTCTTCCACTGAATAGCACATATATCCTCCCTGACTGTCTGTTGATGCGAAATTCATTTTGGACTAAATTCATTGGTGATATGAAAGAAATCGAACGCATTCAAACATTTTAGAAAAAGTGTGAATAATAACGCTGAATTATGGAAATATTCCTAAAGTAATCAAGAGTACTTCTTTCAAACGATTTCCTGCCCACATTTCAAGTACTTCAACCAAAATCCGTTACGAAAATCACATTGAATGCAATGCGATCCGTAGAACGTGCACTGCTGAACACTCATAATGCGATTGTCCTCACACTCGTTGTCTTCTTTATTGACCGTAGCGTTCAAGGAATTCTTCTCCCATTCAACGCATATTGTGGTCGTTCTCGACTCCAAATCGATCACTACCTCTCTTTGCAGAAAAGAGTGATGATTTCAATTGCATTTTGTAAATACAGTGCTGTTCATGAACAAAATGCAATAATCCAACTAGATTCGCAGAAGTTAAAGCATGCTACTTGAGTGAACATCAAACCGATTTTTCCCTTTGTTGCGTGTGAATGCAAGCACGGTTTGATGGACCCATGGTCATTCCCCAGAAAACATTTGATAACGATACTAATGGAACGCGGACACTAAAGATATCCACATCTCCTACCTATGTAAATCAGTAAGGCATCTATTGCTTGACTGTAGTCATCGACTATTTAGGTACTAACAGAGCGTTGTTTTGTTGGTAATAATACATAGGAGAATAGATCCATTTAATCGCTTTGCAAGTGCTTTTTACCATTTTTCATTGTATGGAGCCAAAACTAACTAAAAGTATAGCAGCCTCGAAGTGAGGATTGGTTTCACCTGGAATTAATGTACCTCTTAGATGAACATCTGAACTCCCAATCAAATCAGCAAAAGGTACTGAGCGAAATGAAGTCTCTAAATTCATCATGTCTGATCTAGTCTCGTATAGTTTCAATGCAATCCATTACCGTGCCTGACAAAAGGAATCTCAAATACTATTAAGAACTTCTCAATTTTTCTGAAGGAATCTGACCTGCAACCGACTCATCCACTACATTGTCATTTGTGCGTTAATAATCAGTTTTGCGATGGAAATTAGGTTGCGATCAAGAACGCTCCCAATATGTGTTGGGCGAGCGATTTATCGGGGTGATAACCTTTTGTGAAATGATGTATATGAAAAAGAGAATATACAGCTAGATTTTCTGAGCATGCAACGAACTCAGAGTCGAAGATTTCATCGCAGTGAAGTTGAAAACGACCCCAATATGCGTTCTAGAGTTAATAGGTAAAGGTTTTCTTGATCACTGCTGGCGTATATCTTAACGTTGTGGACGACTGCTCGCTCATCAGTACCAGTCTCAAGAGAAAATTTTTGAGTTGCTCATGCATTTATCGTGCTTATCGATTTACGCCTTACTCACTCACACTTAAGGAGAACTGTCGCTCATAATTTATTCGCCAGTACTCAACCTCTAGAGGAGTAATTATGAGTTTTGCAACGAACAGAAAAGTTTTTCGAAGCAAGAAAGTTTGCCACTAACCAATTGGTTGAAAAATCTGGATGCATTTCTGGACTTGCTGTCAACAAATTTCTGCATAAAGGGATCCTTCCTCTTGTTGAAATAACAATCTTGATACGTATTATACACTTGTTGACTGAAATAAGAATATATGACGATGTTCATGTTTCATTAGATCTTAACCATCCAGTTTTCTTTCGAACTTATGATGGATCCTCCGTTGATCTATGAATGTTAGATTTCCCCGAATGAACTATAAACGTTGATATGTCAACTACTAATTGACGTATCTCTAGCACTTAGGACTCCTTAAACATAGAATTACTGATTTCACTGACTTTTCCGATCTGATCCATTCAAAACTGTTTTCGATGAATGGAACGTCTTGAGCGCACTCTGAGAAATCGTTTGCCTGCGGAACGCCGGATTCGTCAAATGTAACGTAGCTTGATAGGTCGCATTCCCACAGTGGTTGAGCCTTGTTCGGGCAACACCCTTTCAAAAGTTTTATCAAGCTGAAAGTAATTGCCTTGTTTACAAATTTCTGGCTAAAAGCGACTCGTCGCTGACACTTTATTGAGATGCAACTAATAATGAACACTGAGAGAATCAAGGTTGAATTCTTATACAATCATTCCGATGAAATCCAATTTCAAAAAAAAAAACAACATCGAGTCACATTTGACCGTATTTAGTCGTGAGTTCTACCTAAGAATTTTGATAACAGAGTAGTTCTCTTTTGAGGCAATACGGTTTGCACTAGTGATGGTAACGAACCGAGATTCGGTCGTTTAAATCCGATGAAATTCGGCCGGAAAAACGAATTTCTGAACCTCAAAAAAAGGTTTCCGTTGGAAGCTGATTGAACCGAAATTTCGTACTGTACCCACAACTAAAGCGTAAGTTGTTCGTTTGGGTTAGAAGGATGATTTACACTCTTCCGTTGTAAAGAAAGCGTTATTTTTTGCTATATAAAATGGCGCACATATCCCACAATCTGCTAGACAACTATGCATTATGATTGATGTTCATTAAACGAACACCAGACGATGATGAACACTTGTGCATTGCAGTGGACAATATAAACAAAAATATGAGTGCGTATTCTGCAGTAAATTTCATAGTGCAACTGTCTAGACGCCTCTGATGACCTAGAATACAACTTTCGAGAGCTGGAAGCACAAAACTGATGGATATGTGATGAGTTGCGTTACTGAAACGAAATTACGGTTTAATTATGGCTTCTGAAGCGGTCTCTTGGCATATCGTAGTATTCAGTTATGCTGTGAAGTGTCGACACTTTTTGTGGAAACACATCGAATTCCGTCAGCTGGAAAAGTGTCGAAAAAAATTGACTCAACTGAAAGACTCATTTCAGGGTTTTTGGAAAAGCGTCGAGAAGTTATGAACAGTAGCTGTACGTGAGGTTTAGCTGAAACACTGACTGTCCAAGATGCCTGAAGTAATCAGGGATCTGAGTGAGTCGCAACTGAGCGGTAGCTTCATTGTGATTCTTCGGGAATTGTTCAGATTTCGCTGTTTGGTATGGGAGGTTTTTGTAGACACTTTCCTTGTTAGGACACCTGCAGTTGTTAACGCATCAGCTCCAGCTCACATATAACCCCAGCTCATTGTTTGTCGACACTCGTCGATCCTCGTAGGTGGAAAGATGCAGAAAAACAACTTACACATCAAGCAACGATTTATTCATCCAAAACACTCCCGGGAGTTCATGATAAAATTGTTGGTTAATCCGGGAACAGTGATACCCAGTTCGAAAGATTACGACGTATCTCCGATTGAGGCTCCACGTTTTTAAAGTTTTTGGCCCTATATCCAACTCCAGCTCCACATTTTTGAAAATATGGCTCCGTCTCTAGCTCCACCTTCGCATTTTAAAATCTCAACTCCAGCTCCAGCTCGTTTTTAAAATTTTTGCTCCAACTGCAACTTCAGTTCTTCGTTCTCATAAGATTTTGATTCCAGAGCAATTCGGACTCCGTAAAAAACTATCGCGCCGTTCTTAGCTCCGGCTGCTTCATGTTGCATTGATTTCTGCGGGGGAGAAAAAAATTTTTGTGATTCCGGAGTATGGAGATCGCTGATCGGAAACCGTGTCACCTACGGTTCATTTCAGGCACGTTGAATTGTCAATGTTTCAGCTCCACTCCACGTACAACACAGTCTAAAATTTGTTCATAAGTTCGCATAAATTATGAACTGAGAGTGTCATTCGACTCTACACACTGGAAGACTGTCGACAAAATAGCGAGTTTTTCACCCGGAACACCTCTAAAAAGATCGAAACACCAAGACAGAACTAATGACCATTCGGAGCTGACTTCCGATCCTTTCAGGAACGTTGAATTGTCAACGATTTTGCTCAAACTCACGTACAGCCACAGTTCATACTTCTCTACAGTTTTCCATTCATCCTATCAACACATCTCCAGCTAAGTTATTTCACGTTCAGCACTTTTCCAGCTGAAGGGCATTATATCGAGTTTTCTCGAGCCACGCTGTCGACACTTTTCCAGTTGAAGGAATCTTCGTCTACTCTCTTTCATGTACCCATTCAACATTGCGAACTTTTTCGCCATATTACAATGGCCTTGATATTGCAGTAGAATTTTGATATAACTGCCTTAGATCGTTAAAATAGTCTTTGCAAAAATGAAAACTATACCACTGGAGTATACCTTCCTGAATAACTGCAGACTTTTGTTCATCATATAAATGTTTTTTAGAAACGGTTCGGTTAATTATGTACTACTGAAAACTTTCACGTTCATAAGTGTAAAAATTTCGGATGAATTCCGAAAAATCACGATCGGATCTCAACCAAAATTTTTCAAAAGTTCCAGCGGAATACCGAATTTCGGAATTCCAAAACAATGAAGTCGGTCAGATTCCGACTGAGCCCTACTATTACCATCATTACCATTACCAGCACAAAAAAGACTCTGCTTATAAAAACACTTCAAGATGAACTGATTGCAATCCTTATCACAAAGCAATATTTCCACTTATGCGATTGTACATTTGAACTGTCAGTCTGATCAGATTCCACTTTCGAATTAAAGTCTCGTCAGCAATACTGCTGATAGCGAGAAATATGCATTTTAGTGAAGCAGAGCATTATATAACTAGACTTACCTCACTTCTTTTCACCGGCATAGAAGAAAGTATGCAAATAAGTGAAACTTACTCATCTCCGCGCATTCCTCGATTGTAGAGGAGAAGAGGTAATGAATTGTATAAGTGTTTCGCACTGAAATAGCCGTTGCCGATACTGGTTCCAACCAAGTTCAACCCGTGTGCATTGCTGGCCTTCAGTGAGAAATTATTATGAAAATATCAACATATGACGACGATACTGGCACCGAGATCATATATGTCGTAGTTTCAACAAAAATCAACAAACAGCAATCCATTTGCGAGAACTTACGATGACTCATCAACCATCAACAAATCAGAAACATATTCAATCAGTTGACGAATTTTTATCAAAACAAAATTGAGTCCTCAAGTCATGAACGAGTTCGATTCAGAACGTAATGTTTCATCAAAGTGCGGAGACCTGAATTTCATCGATCATCAATGACGCTAACGTTAGCACATATACGCCAGCATATGACTCTCCCGCAATATAGAACGGTCGACTTTTATACTCGGGATAAACAGATAAGAAGTCCTTCACAGCTAGATAATTATCTTGAGCAGTCTAAAATAAGCATTGCTTCATTTGTGATAAACGAATTAACTTGAAAACATCCCTTAGAATGAATTTTTTCAATGGTCTCATTTTAAGCGGTAATTCATCGATGAACAGAACATTGAATTCGAATAACAACACCAACCAATGTGTCATTATACTTCTCTTCTGCATTTTCAGTCATATTTTGGTACGAGAATCCAACGTTTCTCGGCGCATCAAGGAAAAGCATGTTAACGACCTGAAACAGCTGCATTTGGCTCCAATTCATTATCATTTTCTGACCACGTGCGAACGGATTTGGCATTCAACCTTTTGTGGCTTCAGGAATGTGACTTTGGGTGACTATGCGCCAGCTATGGATTTACTGAGAAACATCAAATGTACTGTCATACTCATGCAAATTTTCCATAGCGGTTAGTGGTTATAACTGAGCATGCAAAGGATCTTTAAAAATTGTGACTTGATCTGAAAGAAACTTCAACCGATCATCGAAATGAATGAAGGACGAAAGTAGCTAACTTTGTTCCACGAGAAAACGTTCTCGGCGAGTGTTGCTTTGTGTGGATCCAACCAAAAAGGCCCTGATTCGAGAAGTAATCCAACCAGTGAACTGCAACCAGGACCACCACCCAGCCAAAGAACCAACGGAGCAGATTCTGGCTTGTTTTGTGATTCCACAAACCTAAATCATTAAACGAAAAAATATCAAAAGAATTTATGAAAAGCTTCACGTATCCATCAGCGCAAAACTGAACCAGTTGTTTCGCAAAAGAATAGAAAACTTTAGGAAGATTCGAAAAAACCACAATAATTTGAAAAGTACTAGCGGGTTTGCATACCAATAATGAAGATAATTTCCAGTGTCTCCCTTAAGATAACCCGAATATTGCTTAAAATTGGTGTTAAAAGTAACACCGGGTAATGACCATATGCGATCGACCTCTTTGCGACTACCTGAAAATATCATTTACTGTGATGATTTCATTACTTTCGGAAAAAGTGCTGTGATAAAAGCTATTTGAAGAAACAGATGTATAACTGATAACTTCAATTCAATCGCACGTAAAATACCAGTTCTTTTCAGCATTGTTAAATGATGAATACTTAAACCACTGACGAGGTTCTGGCTGTGGTAGTGCATATTTAGATAAGAGAGGCTTGGGCTGAGTATCCACAAGCAGCGGATCATTGTAACTGCCATCCTTGAGAAAATTGGCGATCATCTTCAAAGCCGGTCCTCCACGATCGAGTGGTACGAAATGACCGGCACCCTGAAGATGCCTCTCATATTTTCACATTCGAAGGCTTTCATATAATTGGGGATAAGCTGCATCCTAATCTATCACCGAAAAAAAAATGGGCATCACGGAATTGTAAACACACTATCACATCAATTCGTTAGATTCCGCATGTTTACCAGACCACTTCTTTCGACATGTTCATCGCAACAACCACATTAGAAACAAATTGATGTATCGACATTCAAAAGAACATGCATAGTCACTGAACCGTTAACGATAAGTCATACGTACCTTAATTGTCAACAAGTCTAAAGTGAAGTTTTTCTTTGTAAAACGTGTTTGAAATCCTGCTGTGCGATTCTCGAATTCCAGTGGTTTTCGTGTTGAGCCTTGAAAGCCATTTTTGTCAGCCAAACGCTGCGTGAACCACTGACTACCAAGAAAGTTGCAAACAGAATCCACATCACCGCTATATATCAAAATTCTGAGCGGGTAACCTGCAACATTACGGTGCTTATTTTTCTCAATGTGCTTCAGCAGTGTTTGTTTGAACTAGTATGTTGCGGGGAACGTGAAATTTCGGGAACCTCATCTCCGTTTCGCTATCCCCCAGACATTTTTCAAAACGCCCGCATTTTCAGAGTCTCGATTGCAAACTTCGACCACGACATTTCTCGCCTCCGACTTTTCCAGAACTGTTGGGGACTGCGTTGCAGAAAATTTCCGCAGCATTCCCCGAAATTTGATAACATCGGATCATGGCAGCAAAAAAATGAATCTGAATTGATTTCACTTGATTCTCAAAAAATTTTGATGTTTAATTCTTCAGAGCGCTATGGTTGTGTTGCATGAGAGCTCGGTGTTGTTGCGGTCAGCGACTAGGAGGATGTTTGTTTTGCAACGGATCAGCAGAGCAAAAAAAGAGTACGTTTGGTCAGTGGAAGCGCAGCGTAGAAATATTTTGTGTTGAAAGAAGAAACGAAAAATAGTATTAAGTGCGTTCGCCGTATATGTGGGAAGGGGCTCATTATGAAACAGTCATCAACAAAAGGCCTTCTCATCCATTTATGCATGATCATTGCGAACAAGTCGGATGTGCCGAACAAGAAAATGAAAATAAAGTGTGACGAACGTTCGAAATCGATGACTTCTATTATCATTGGAACGAAATGTTTCTGGTTGTCTCAACATCACGAAAGTGACAATGGTCAACAGCCAAAATGCTTTTGAGATGAGAATAGCAATTTTTCATTCATTTTAGATCACTGATAACGTTTATGCAGCAAGCATTTCTGCTTTCAAGCTTCTACTGACTCCATTTTAAACGTTACAATGTCAAGGAAAATTCAGGCACGAAGACAGAAACGAAATCGAGTGTTTTCCTCGAAAGATGGTCTATTTTAAATGTGTTGCAAAAAAAATTTTTGACTCCTCCCTGTCTTGGTGCCCCTTCCCCGACATCTTTTCTTTCTCAGCAATGCGCCACTCTGAACGATTGTTTCTTCGAGGCATTTGCATAAAGCTATCACATCAAAAAGCATCATCTGCTCGCATGCAATTACAATGTGAGGCGAGTATGCGATTCAAGCAATCTAAGAGAATGACATCAGATTATTCAAGCACAGTGAATTTCAAGCGTTCATTACTATCGATCGAAAAGTTAACGTCACCTGATTCGAACACTGACTCGAAAAACGGAGCCATATTAGTATTGAGCCGCAAATAGTTAGAATTGACGTAATCGCTGAAAGGATGAATGATTTGCAATGAATTCAGAAAACTGATTTGACCGGTGCGCCGAACTTGATGAAGACGGTTTGTGGAATTTTGCTTAGAAATAAGTGGCTGAATAATGAATGATAAAGGCTGACTTGCAGTCTGACCACGCAGAAAGACGAGAAGGAATATGCTGCGCTCTTCGAACGTCAGGTAAATTCATATAATTTTCAGTTGCTGAATCCATCCAGCAAGGAAACCCGTTTTGTGCATCCGTTGTTCCAATATTAATTTTTGACTGAAAAACGTAAAATTCAATCAGTTCAGCATACGATTCAAGCAATCAGCTCAGCAAAAAAATCTGATGAAGAAACGAAATTAATCAATAGGGCTAAACCCCAACGAAGGATATCAGACATTATCTGTTACATTGCTGAGTTGATGACTATCGTGCAGCAACACATTTTAAAAACTCTTATGATTGATGAGAACAATGAGCCAAATAAATTGCTCACCTACATGGCTGCGGTGAGCCCCTTAAGACAATGTGAGATGCAACATTAACAACGGATAAAGCTAACACTCACCCCTTGATCTACGAATGAACTTGTACTAAGTGTCTGCATCATTTTGATGAATCGAGAGTTGGAATGCTTCATAGCCCTTTGAGTTTTGACCAAGTAACAGTCTTGATAGTTATTGTATGGGTCGGTTCTGCAATGATTTGGATTGATGAAACAGATCAAGATGTGTGCTTACTTGATGAGAGATTTGAGAAACTGAGCTGTTGTGAGGAATTGGACCGATAATCTGAAAATCGTTCTGATGCACGACGGTTCAAAAGAAGACTTTGCGAATACTCAATCAATTTTCATTTTCAAGCAAGCTGATTTCACTGAGATGTGAGAAGTTAGCTTCGATTAGGTTATATTACCTAGTTTAGTTATTTATAAGTTGATTGCTTGTGAAATTTTTGAAGTCAATCTGAAAATTCAAACTTCACTCATAAAAACACCATTTGAGCCATTGTTTTTTTATTTCATTTCCTTCCATCATTTACAGAAATGTCAAAACCACTTCGAAAGTGTAAAGATTGATCGAATATTCATATTTATGAGCGACAAGATCAATTAAAAAGCCCTCTTATGACGGCATCGTAATAGATCAGCATCAGTTTTCATAGTGAATGCAAGAAGAATGTGAATTTCATGTTTCAAATTCTTTCATGAATGATGCGGAGCAATGCTTCCGTGATTCTGTATCACCTGATACGTACGAATCAATCGAAATTATTTCGTACATGTCATATGAGGAATGTTTTTATTGAAACAATCACTGATAGCGGATTTGAGCAGGACCAGTGAATGGAAGAGAACAAATGAGCGATCACTCGATGAAAAAGCATCATGTGTTCACTGCTGAGTCAAGTAATTGCTTGAATAAGTTTTACCCATAAATAAATGTCATCGCAGTAATATAGTTGACAGTATCAGAGCAATCGTTTTCATCTTCTTTAATATGTCCAGTCAGCCATGTGATATTATGCATAAAATTTCCGTACTTAAAATCAATGTGGTTCTGCGTAAAATTGCAAGACGCCAATGGAATAGCATACGATGAGCTGCAGCATTGCTGAAGTGCTCCGAATTCCCTGCAAATAAAATTTTCATACCCAACCACTTGTTGCTTGGAACCTGGAGAGGACGACATGCATGCTGTGCGTGCGATGGTCTCATGAAAGGCGTCGACTTGGTTTGAGGAAAAAGTTGAGTTTCATAAGTTTAAGTTTCCTCTTAAAAAATGCTGACATAAAGTCGCTCAACTGGAAAATTGCCGTGAGGGTAATTGGAAAAGTAATTAGAAAAGTTCAGCATTATCCAGCTGTCGACGTTATTCTAGTCCTTATCAGTAAAATTATTGATACGTGGATAATGCCTTGCGCAGTGTTTCTCAACCTCTTTTTCACCTTCGCACACGCTAAAAAATTTATGTTGTGCTCGCTTCCCCTAAAACAATATTTAACATGTCCTCGCACCCTCGCAATATCCACTCTGCATATCTCATCCACTACGGTGAAACTCTGTGGTGTAGTCAAAGTCTGCGGTGGGCATTCATTTGCTTTGTACTATGCAGTATCGCAAAAACGAAACTTATTAGATTCCACCGCCTATCATAATACAGTTTTGAAGGGATGAATTATATTGTGTGCTTACTAAACAACGAGCGCGTCAGACGTTTCCTTTCAGTTGTGTATTTCGTGACTTCAAGAAAGAGAACTGTCTGAAAAATCCACGTTCCTTGCACTGAGTTACAAACAAACTTGTTTTTCTGACCCTTGAATATTCAAAAACGAAATAAAAATGTGAAATTTCACTCACTGAATTCCAACGGTTCCCCTGTAAAAGGCTAAATCTAACAATGAATTCGAATTGTCCACTTCGTTTAGGATTCCATTTCCAATCGCAAATCCTTGAAAATTCAATCCGGGCATCTCGCCCGCCTGGAAATATGGCAGTTCGATGGTTATTTCAGAGTGATGGCTCATTGAACAGTGAACATAATTTATTTGTTTACTTGTTGAATGATGAACGACTAAATCCATCGTCAAAAGATGGGACGAACGCCAAACCTACTTTCATCATCCAAATCCCAACATTTCTGGGATTTAATCAATGTGAAAATCGAAGCTTTGGCCAGCTACTCTCATTAACTTAAATATGAAAATGAAGTGACATTTCCAGCAATGTATGTTTTTTGCCATGATCAATGAAAAAATTACACGAATGCGTTTGACGAGGAGGTCTGCAAGTGTTGGTATATAAAATCCAGCGTACGATTCACCCGTGATAAAGAATTCCCTCTCTTTGTATTCTGGAAATCGCTTTATGAACGCTAAGATGACATCCGCGTTGTCGATGGCTGTCTGAAAGAAGGGAACAGGATAAATGTATTTCAACAGTTGATTATATCTTTCAAGTTGCAGGTACATAATCCGACTCTGAGTTAATGCATATGATGTGAATAGTTGAAAGGTGGGTAGTAAGCTAAATACAAAACATGTAACCTTTGTATCGCTATATAAGTAATCTGGTGGTAGTGAGGGGTCACGGTATGAGTAACCCACATCTCGAGGTGATTCCAGAAACAACACGTTTGCCACCTGAAGAAACATTCATTCTGATTATACAACTGCACATTCACAATCGGCTTGGCAAGGGTGATTTTCGAATATCCCCACCGAAGCCTATTTGTGCCGATCACGTCATTCAAGAAGTATTTTCCAATGTTTCAGCTAATTTCATCTGCTACCGGAGTAATCAACGATAGCGTGTGTTTGGACCAAAAATCGGCATTTCAGAGTTTCAGCGGAAAAGAATCTCATGTCTATAAAATAGTCTCATTTCAATTCAGAACATTCCACGCTGTTGCGTTTTGCAGGTAAGAATGATAATGTGCTCTGAAACTACGTACAAAAGTCATCTCAGCGCGCATTTGCAATATTGATATATGAATGTGATGTGTGCGCATCGGCCCTAGTTAATTATTTTTGCAATCGAACTTCACAATTTCTTCTCATTGATGTCTGAGAAAGGGTGGTTCATGAAAAATATGACAACAATTCTTTCCATAGGATCTGCTCAAATTGATAACTAACATGCATCGCTCATGAGAAGACACAAATTGATCTTACCTTATTCCACGAATAGACATTCTCGAAGAGAGTGATACCATCAGAATTGACGCGAAACGGTCCAAGTTCAGTGAGAAAACCACCAACAGAGCTGCATCCTGGTCCACCATTCAGCCATAAAACAAGTGGGTCTTTTGAAGGGTCATTTTGCGATTCAACGAACCTAAAAATTGTTGAAAGTCAACGTGGTAATGCGAACGATTGAACAAATACGATCACTGTAATCAGCAGTTCTCAATCGTTATCAGTCTGCCGCTTATTTCAGTTGGATTTGCAACCGAATCGTTTCCCTTGATATCACATGCTACCGCAACGCACGAAAACTAATAAAAAACGAAAAGTAATGAAAAAAATTATTCTTCGGCGATAAAAAAAGAAATCTAATAACAAGTTCAATTATTTATGAAGAAGGAAAATGCAAAAGCATTTGAGGAATTATCTTCGAGATGAACGGAAAAGTAATCATTTCGTCAAAGTGATGGTTAATGAATAAAAGAAATCCATCGGAGGGATAAAATTAATTAGAACTATAGAGCGTTTTGAAATGCGACAGATCCATTAGGTCTCAAATTCCCATTCTACTTTTCAAGCATTTCAGTCATGAACATCATAAGAACTGTTGTCGTGCATCACGGAAGAAGTATTCTACCGGTTGAAAGAAACACTCATAAACGATTGAAGAATTACAAGTCGTAAAAATTGGAAAAAGAAATCGACATCATCAAATTCAGAAATACTCGATCATCTACTCCAAACCAATGATCGTTTCTGTCGTACCAAAGAGTTCAATCAATTCTTATTGCTCGTGAGAGCCGATGTCGGCTAATATATTGAAGCACTTACGAAATATTCGTGACCTCCTCAAGCCGACTTTTGTTGAGGCCTAATCAAACTAAAGATACTCAGAAAATAGTATAAAGAAGAGCGTTACCATGAGCGAACTGCGTTTAATTATCCAAGTAAAAAATACACCATCACAATGGCGTTTCATCATAACAAAACACCAAATATTAGTTTCTCGCAGTCAGTTCCCAATGTTGGTGGGAGACGCTGTCAGCCAATACATTGAAAAACTTACGAAACATTTATGACTAAAAAGACTTTTGTTTAGGGCCGGAAGAGCTGATCATACTCAGAAAATAGGAAAGAGAAGAGTGCTGTCATGAACTAATCGCATCTACATACTCAAGTGAAAAAACACCATCATAAATGCATTTAATCATAACATAACAACTGCACGGAATACTAATTTCTCGAGCCTCTCCGTTACCCCCCCCCCACGTGACCCCCAAATCACCGAAAATGGGTAATTTCAGCCCAATGAGAACCACTGGTCCAGACCGTATTGTTGTGGTATGCACTTATCTAAACTATAAACACTCACTGCGGTGGATGAGAGGTACAGAGTAGATGTTGTTAGGGCTGCGAGAATATTTTAACTACTGTTGTAGGGGGTGCGAAGACATCGTAAGATTTTTAGGGGGTGAAGAAGAAAAAGAACTACTGACGTAGTGAATGCAAGGGCTGCTGGGAAAGTAAATTGGCATCAGTCAGCATCAAAGTCAACTAATGAAGCTCAAATTAGAGAATATGAACTATATGAAATGCATAAAACATGAATGAAAAGCGATCTAAAATATCTAATGAACAGATGAAAATCAAACAGATTCTGATGGTATGTTGTCAGAGATGCTCAAAACTGTGAATTCTCCGCGAAATATTATTCAAGGATTCGGGAAACTTCAACTATACTGTTCTTACTTTTCAACCATTTTTTGCATTCTAGGAACAGTCTGTTATTGTCACTGCTGATTCTTCAAACTGCCATTAAGAATTTACGTTGGCAAAAACTCGGTTGGCTGGAATGAAATAATATTTCTTGATCAACTGCTGTGGAGAGATACTGTTCGATGCACAATAAACCAGATTGCAACAAAATTTTTGCAATGAATTGTTGTTGTTAACCAATTGCCGTTTAACGCAACGCTCATTGTGAAGCAATTCACATATTGCGCAGATGCAAAATACGACATCTCATGGATCAATGAGACTTCTCCAAGGATAATCGCTTCAATAGCAGTGTGAACAATGATGCGAACTTTACGTGCGATCTCCTTTTCAGCAGGTTAGAACCAGTGCATTTCAGATTGATCATAATCAGAGCAAGTGATTCTTTGCAGAACATCAAAGAAACTAGTGTGAGTGGCTTAGAATAGCAACGAGCAGAACTTCTGACGAATTTCCCCAAATGTGTTAGCCGTTAAGCTCACAATTGCATTCGGAATTCAGATTTTTCCACCGATCAATCCTTCTACGAGGCTCCCTCCTTGCAATTGTTTTCATCCCGTATTGAGCAACATCAAACTGCCGAGAAACCTTGATCTGACTGGTTTCAACAAAAAATACTGTATATGACGGTCGCACCCAGTGAGTTCCGTAAAAACAGGCAGACTGGTCAATTTATTGCTATGCTGAAAAAATTGAGCGCATTGCGACGGCTCCGAGTGTGGTATTTTGGGCCGACTTTGTGGCCAATACGAGACAGGATCGACTGGTATTTCTAAGAAAAATCGGGAAAAAAATTTCTTGTGCCATTCTTGCATCGCACATCTTTTATTGTTTGCTCATTTTCAGCCCTGAAACGTCGATATTGATGAATCAAAACGATATCAGCTGTCAGTGATTGGCTTCACCCGATCGACAACGACATGCCTAAATTATTGGTGATGAGATGCTTGACAGCCATGCATGTCATTCAGAATCATCTCTTAAGAAAATTATTCGTAGAAATACACGGAAGTTCTTGAGTATCAGATTGCGCTTCACTCACATCAGTTGTAATTAATGGAATTTTTTACTGCTGACACAAAAGAGAAGATATCAAGATGATTCCAACCAGCTAGAATGAATTCATCTATTCAGTTCTGTGATGTGATCACTCATCCTCACAATGACCACTCATCCTCACATCCTCACATGGAACTAAACAATATTGGTTTACCCTCAGCTTTTGCAACATCTTGCAGATTGGTATCACTGATCAGTTATGTTTCATTGCTATCATGATATGGATAACCTTGCACTGTTCTATTGTACAATGCTTTTCGTATTGCTGTCCACATTTTCCTCTATTAATTAGGCCACTTGGTACTGGTATCTCAATCGAAATGCATTCATAGTGCAGCAGTAATCGCTGTAAATTCGAGATCGAAGTCGCTGCAGCAAAAAAGCTTAATGCTCATTATTAGTGCAGCAGAGATGACGTTAACTCCCAAGTTTAGCTGACAAGTTTTTTCATTAAGGAAGTATGCATAGGAGGAAGTGCTGAATTTTCGCACCAATTTTCCGTTTTCAATGAAGCACTTTCCCTTTAATGAAGCATTTTCCCTTTCAATTAAGTCTGCATGGTTTCTTTCAAAAACTCAAATATGATAGACAAGTCTCTGCGATATCATAGAGCCTCATTTATTCTCCATTGCATGACATAAAGTTTATGAAAAGATAGACACAATCGTCTGACTATGACTGAACTTTTCGCACGTTGAATCCTGAATAACGAATACGAAATAGAAACTGACCAGTAATGAAGATAATTGCCAGCTTCCGTGCCAAGAAAACCAGAATATTGTCTGAATCCGGGGTCGAATGTTAAACCCGGAAGGTTTCTGATGCGATCAGCAGCTTTATCGCCATTACCGCGATTGACGAAGACAACAAATAGTGGATAAATGACAACGAAGAGGTGATGACTTGCAACCCTCATTCTTATGTTCTGATTGAGTTATCATCGCAGCAGCAGTTTTATAAGCATCAATAGAAAAGCGCAGAACCGTTAACAGATAAGAGCTGCAAATAAAATACTGTTTACCGTGTAACCAAATGAGGTGATCAGTTCAGTGATAACTATGGCAACACCTCTCGTTTTGGTGAACGTTCTTATCGTTTTGATTGCGACTTTTCGCTGATCTATCGGACTGATAAAAATTATGCTGACATGAATGACAATTTTCGTACGATAAGCAGAAAATGCAATTCGTTGCATTTTTGATGAACAGTTACTCCCTTTACCGAACCGCAATGTTTCATTGCATCGTTTTAAGTATTGTGAGGAATTTATAAGTCAAAGTATACGTATGATAACGGCGCATCATGACGATATTTGAGAAAATGCCTTCATATCGCACGTATGAGGCATCAGCAAATTCATAACGGATGCAAATATCAACAGTCACTGCATATTTCTTCGTCCTTTAAATTCAATCATACGAGCCTTGGCTCTTACAGGGGGATAGTTATCAATAGTTATCAATCATCTGTTGCGTGTCATTCTTCTTCGGCTACATTTTCTGCAAAATCGTATGAGAGCATTCTGTTGCATGTTACATGTGAAGAGTCATGTATCCTAAATATGCCTCGATTTAGAACGTACGCTTGATAATTACACCGAAAATGCTTTCATCCGGATGAAACTTATTTAGATGAGCACTGTGAATGGTGAATAAAATTTGAATCTACTGCGAACCATTCATCGATGGAGATGTTGACAACTAAATAACAAGACATCAAAAGATATCTGATGAGGGCAAAGACTTGAGGTGAAAATGAATGAATTTATTCAATATGGACATGGACGAAGTGATAGATAAGTGATAGATTACAACAATGTTTTTGTACACTTATTGCTTGACGAATAGAATTATTTTCACGAAGATGAAACATACAACAAGAGAGAACACTTCAACATTCAAGAAATCACCATGAAAATGGACGAATATGCGCTAACGGGAAAGGTTTTACATTCTTTCCTAGTGTTGTACTTGACACGATCGGAAAGAAAAATTTTTGATACAGAGCTGACTAGAACTTGTAGTTTAAGGCTGGAAGCATTTGAAAAGTAATTTCATGGATTTGGATTGCTTTCAGTGTGCTCAAAAAGGTCTTTTAAAATTAGATTAACAATGCAACGAATGCAGAATTGTTCAGTAAAATGTGTAGCAATAAACTGAAGTTGGGAACTATTGAAGAGAATAGACACAGCCTCAAAATATTCGAAAACATTCAGATAGTCTGAAACGATCGCTTGAATGGCTCAAATCTGAAGCAACGTTTTGAAAGAATCACATGAAGC
>JAPYMA010001435.1:0-19241 GCA_035041965.1 Anisakis pegreffii | reverse complement strand
AATTTGTATATTGCACGTTAATCATTGCGATCATGTGATCACAACGGATCACCAAGATTACATTCTTTGCAAAAAATTAGACAAGAACTACCATCTGACCTTCACTGTCGGGCTGACTCATCACAACAGCAAGCCATACAGGTAAGAAGTTATCAACTGGAAAATATAATTCCGAGTTCAACCCGAAAAGAAGTCAGAACTGCTAACGATATAATCTCAGAGATTCATTTGTAGCGTTCGGTTGAATACCATTTCATTTGCTCAATTATCTGGACCAGAACTCCAGAACGCAATAACGATCACGAATACAGCAATGAAGAACGAATAAAACAGTGAACGCTAAATGAAAACATACAGAATAATTTGCGCTTCATATTCACGACGCAATTCTGATAGTCGATTATTCGTCTCAATCAACTGCTGATCATTTTGCTCTTTTTTACGGTACAATTCCGTCAGCAACGATTCCAACTCAGCAATTTTAGCATCATTTCCTGTCCTTAAATGAATGTTTTCTTCAAGCAATAATATCACCTATAAATCACAAATGGTTTACGATTTGAAAAAATCATAACTTATGAAAAAGAGGCAATAAATAAGTTACCAACAAATATAAATGGAAGTTAGATGAGATCATGAGTGGAACGTTACAACACTACAATCAAACACTTACTCTTCATTGACTGGACTCGATCGAAACGGACGATTTCGAGCGAAATGAGATACGTAATCGGTTAGCTCATTGTCTGAAAATCAGTTGAAGTGATGCAATGACAAGTGCATAATTTAATTGGAAATCCGAGGTTGTGCAAGTAACTCCAGTGAATCGATTGATCGCAGAAACAAAAGCTTAATTTCAAGAGCAATGTTACTTCCACATTCACCCGAATAACATCGTCCCCATTCAACGAATTCAAAGAGCAGAACTGGAATGAAGAAATGCATGTTTAGACATTCCGTACGTGTTGTAAGTCATGTAGCCGGATGTGATAAAATGATGTGAAATAACAATTGCGTTATATTTACGGCGTAGTAATGAGAGGAGTAGAAAGCAGAATCAGTTAAATCTTCAGATGAAAGAAAAGCGAACGTACAAGAATTAAATACAGTTTCAAATTGACCACAAATAAGATTTCGACGTTGCAGACGTTGTAAAATAGTTGCGCGAAAGTCACTATTTGAACCTGCCGTCTCCATTCAGTCAACCAATCTGCTTATAATTAACGAAGACATTCATTAATCCGTTGCACCTGCAAATTTACTCATACGTTTGCTCTTTACAAATGTGCTTCACGAACGAAGTGCGTTCTTACGGAGCGTAATGGAAATATGCGCGCTTTAGGCCACACCCATTCTGTTACGCTCACTTCGGCCATGACCTAGCACCCAGTAGGCGTGGCTACGCGCACGCGCGCGTGATCTTGCGTACGGGTGGAGGGACTAAACAGCACAAGTACCGAGTGGGTGAACAACTGCAGTGAATCAGAAAAAGAACGTCATATGATGTAAAACCTATGAAGAGGACTTAAAGTGCCGAGACACCGTCGAAATTAGCCATAAGAAACAACGAAACATGAAAAATTTAACAGAAGAGTTGTATGTAGGAAAGGAATTTAATCAACGTACAAGCCATGCAATTTTACATGCTCACAGTTTTTGCATGTTGCTATAAATATTGTTAACTCCTGAAGATTTTTGAGGATGCCTGGATGACCCAAGCTGGCGTGGTGCAGGGACGGAGAAAATGTCGGGGACAGGGGAAATCGGGGAAAAAATTCTCGAGTCGGGGACTGCGAAAATATCGTTGGCTCGAAAAAAGTTGAGGACGGGGATTCGGGGACACGATCCACGAAGACACGATCCACGAAATTCCGCGATCCCTGCATCACACTAAGTTAAGCTCCTCAAAGATGCTTTTCGATCAGGCCATATTAACCGTCAGTCGATGAGCATTTACAACACTTTTTGGATGAGAAGAATAAATTTATTTCATTTATCAAATAATCGAATGCATATTAATTACAACACTGAAACGTGATTGTTGTAATCAAGTGACTATTGAAGTATTCCAGTCTAGACAATCGGTTTTGACCGCAATTTCCATGGTAAAATTTCAAAATGATAAACTGTCATGGTCAAGGCACCATCAACATTTTCCAACAGAAGTCGGAACCATCCTAGTGATACCTCTACCGATTGTGGGTCTAAGAATCTGGAAAGAACACACCAAATTCTCGTCAACAATCATCATTGCAGCTGCATTATCAAACTGTCCACAATAATGCGGTGCTGAAAATATAGTCACTAGTTTACGTGAACCAAAAAATTCATAGCCATCTTGTACGACTTGATGCGCTCGAGCAACCTGAATGCAATCACTGTTATACCTCACCAGATATAATGCCGAACAAGTCAACACTCATTTCCAAGACATTCATCTGGCTTAATTCATGATCTCATTTCATCAATGAATACTATAAATACGAAGTGAATGCTAAAGTGAAGTTTACGAGTAGTACAATCAGGAAAACGTGAACAGTGTACTGTGAACAAACCAAATCAATATTTAACGTTTTACACATTGTCGCTAAAATATCTGGTCCGAAGCCATATGAAGCACCCCTCATGTTGGCCTGAAAACCAGTCAAACCAACGACTGGATCAGCCCAGAGAAGATCCATCTCAAGCGATGGACCACTGGCATCACAAGGACGTTGTATTTGTCGTAATTGTTGTAAGCTTTTCAGTTGTGGTGATATACCACCGTGCATACACAGAATACGTTCACCGACTAATGCTACCAATGGCATACATTGAAATGTGTCCTGAAATTATCATGGATGCATTCACTGAGGAGCGTTATTGATGCGCTTCGCACTCGACTGTTTTATCACACATAATTGAAACCATTCGCATGCTTTCGCTTTTAATTCCAAGCCACAGCATTTCATTCTGTTCAGTACCACTTATTTGTATTCTCAAACAAAAGCGATTTTATTGTTGCTTGTGAAATCATTCAGCTTGGTGGGCACTGACTTGGAATGCTTGCCACATCCTGGGCGATTGATATCGTCGATTGCATTCTTCATAAAATCCATAAACACGATTCACATTACTGCATTCATGATTTCCTCGTAACATGAAAAAATTGTTCGGAAATCTTATCTGTAATGTGTAATGCTTCAGTTAATTTCTTGTTGCTCTGATATCGTGAAAAATGTCGACGTATGATGTCAATGACACAACCGAAAAGGTTGAATATATAGAGAGAACTTAGATCGGTGAGCAAAACAATCCCTTCGATGTTGGTGATGTTGAATGTTGAATGAAGTATGGATTTGGGTGTATGCAACAAACCTTATAACAAAGCAAAAGACAAATATTTTCGAGATTTTGCCTTCCTCGATCAACGTAATCACCAAGAAACAAATAATTCGATGTTGGTGGAAAGCCTCCACGACTGAACAGTCGTAACGTGTCGCCATATTGACCATGAGTATCACCACAGATACGAACTGGCGGATCGATTTCGATAAGTGACGACTGGTTGAGAAATATCTCTTTTGCTTTCACTTCAATTTTATTTTCATTATTGTCAGCAATTTTCGCATTCAGTTGTGTTATATTTTTGATCACAATGCAGATAAATTCTAAAATATTTAACCTTCAATTATATTGTCATCCGTTCTAATCATTGTATTATGCAAAAATTTCATTTTGTAAAACAAAATAAAAAATTTCACGAAAAAAACTGAAATGAAATTTCATTTTTCGTTTGAAGTTTCATTCATTCTCTCGAAATGTCGCACTCGCAAACCCACAATTTTGCACTAATCTCAATATTAATTCATTTCTAATCAACCCTTCAGAGGTTTCACTAAACATTTGTCAATATCAAGATTGAATTTGTAAAATCAGCACTTCACCAACTCACGACACAAAGCGATAATTTCGTTTTCTTTAACTGTTTTCGTTAGTCCCTTATCAGGAAAGCCAACACTCAGCAGACGTATTATCATGTCGTTCGCATTTGACTCATTCATTTTCAAAGGCAGCAGTTCGGCTCTTTATTGCGCTCTTAAAATATCAGTAAACTCTCCTAAATCATTTCACAAAGATTCTGTAGTCTCATTCTATCAACAGTCAATAAATCAGTTCAACGTTTTGAATTTCCAAATTAATATTTCATTAATGTTTCGACTCTGCAAATTGGCCAGAAGATTCCTCAAGAAAATAAATCCAATTAGCATACAGTCCAGTTAGGTGCCAACACGCACTTATGGTTAGCACTGTAGACGAAAGAACGTACACTCGAACGGAAAACCCGTTCGATTCCTTAATCGAAGAACCGAACTCAAACAAAGTCACCAGTGCTGGTGACTGTCAGGAAGTCGACGGCATTCCATTAAAAGATATCGACTTTATATAACCTTTCTCCTCCATTACGGATTTTCATATTTGTCTCCACTGAATAATGATATGCAAAGGCGAACAAATCATCTGCTGACATAGAATAGAAATTTTATTCATGGAATATGAAAGTACTTTGAAACATTCAAATTTGATAACTTCAGTCTCAACAAACACGATTGTTGGATAAGTCGTAAACAACGAGGTTCACTCCTTTCCCGGCCTCTAAAAAAAGTTTCTGACAATGTGAAAAGTCTCTGGCAATAGAGAGTTCATGCGTAATACATATTTGAACTCATTATCAGATATTTCCGAAAGATCTTTGATGAATTTCTATCCAAATAGCAAGAAATTATTTTAAAAGTTAAGTATGTATATTATCACATTGCTCATAAAATTCTCCTATTTTATATTCTGTGAGCTTTTATTTGAATTTCATTTCATCTCCATAAACATCACGTTCATTTCAACAAGCGAGTAATCATAAATTATATTCATTCTTTTCTCAGCCCCTAACAAAATTTCTGACAGTTTGAACAGTCTCTTTTTTGTGATTATCAGATAAATCCTTTATCAGATGTTCCTCATACAGTCTTTGATGAATTTTTATTTAAATAGCCAGAAAATTTCTCAGAAGATTAGTGCGAATATCATCACTTTTCTTCTGTTTCGTATTTCTGTGAGTAAATGCATGAATTCCATTTCACCCCATAAACATCACCCTTTAAGAAGCGAGTACTTACAGATGTAACCACTGATTCGATTTCAAGGTTGAGGCGTAAAATCAAGTTATCATATTTTGTTGTATTTGAACATTCTGTTATATTATTGAGTTTTAAATTCTAATTAGAAGATGTATTCTTACATTGTTACATTGTTGTTCATGTGTAAATTTGGGAATGAGTGTGTTTGTTGGATGGCTGATTTGAATCCGGTTTTGAGCAGCATGCTCAACAGTGCTCTTAAAAGTCATTCTGCAACTTCATATGTTCAGCAATAGTCTTTATTATGTTCAACAATCGCATTCATTCAATCGAAATTATATATCTGCTTCTATTTGTGTTTCAAGTGTCATTTGTTCATAAGCACTACTGTTTTTAGCGGAATACTCCCATTTTTCTCTATTTTTCTGTGTGTCATTGAAATTACATTTCAAAAACTCTTACATTGACGTGCGGAATGATTAAAGAGCACACACCTTCACACCTTAAACCAGCGAAATAAAACATGCATTGAATATCGTTCTCCAGATTAGGTGTGGTGTCTCAATCCTATCTGATGATGCAGTAAGACTTCTTACAACAATTTCCGTTCAGTTTCTTTTACTTTTTGTGATCTGACTATGAAATTTTGACAGAACGACGTTATGTAGCAGTGGTGCAATTGTAATGGACTCTAGCCTTGCGCCTTAGATTTAGAATGTTTAAGGATTACAATAAGACAGTATTTCAACGAAATTGAAATTCAAGTGTTATTGATCGTTAGTGTAAATTTTGAAGAAGTTTCATTCGTTCCTTCTTTGTGCTTATCAAATGTTAAAATCGAATTACACTCCTATCACATCTTATCATTGTGTCTGATCTCACTCTGAGTTAAATGCAAAATGCGTATCGTAATTGATAAGATAAGAGTTTGATCGTTTCATGGACGTTCTGTTAAACGCGTCTCCGATCATATCTATTTCCACTCATTTCAATTCGTGCAATTTAATAAATTTGGGTAATAATTTATAAAACATTGCAAAATTATTATGTGTAATCATTTAACATTTGCATTTTCATACATTTATAACTGATTAAATATTAAATATTTCTTGTGCTCACAATGATAATGATCGTCATCGATCGAAAAAACGATTAATCAGAAATTGACATTGCACAATTTAATCGCAGAATGTTCATTCTCCTAAACACGACCGTTTGCAGCTTGAAAGTTGATCGCCGTCCTAATCAAATCGAATGAAATGTTTTATAAAGTGAATTTTTTCTTTAAATCCTCCACTGAATAGCTAAAGTTCTGATCTGTTACACAATTCTAATTCTATGATTTTCGGAAGTGTTTCACAATCGTCGCTCTCAGTTGCTTTTAGTTTCAATTTCTTCTTTGACTTTATGTAATACTTTATTTCCGTTCGTTTTCTTCTCTTTTTTTTCCTCTCTTCCCATTTGCCATCTTAAAATTACATATACTATGATCATTTAGTAATTTCCAACGTATCGAATGATGAAGTGCTACTCAAAAAATTTGGACCATTCATATGAACCTATAAATTTCCAAAATGTCATCGTATAATAAAGGCAAAATTCAGAACAGACTGCGTTCTGGGGCATCAAAATAAGTTTTTTAACTCTTTTTTTCCCGTTAGTAAATCAATTATATTATCATTTAGTAACATATGTTCTGAAATGCGTTGTATTGTGTGCTCATTTTATATTTATCAGATTCACTGACAATTTCAGTTAATTTCTGAACGAATAAACGATCAGCTGCGCATATTTTGCGGACAAACTGTTCTAGATAAGGATAGAATTCTCAAAGGGAGTGTTCGGAAGTATGTATTTATTTCAGATATTTTCCCTCTGACTGAGACAAATCAATACGGGTAACATTATTTTTATTATTATTATTATAAATCAGTGATTATTATGAATCATGTGACGGCTATTTGTTATAAATCAGGTGACAAGTGAAATGATTCAAACATAGTTGGGTCGATAGCAATACAAACAACAGCGAGAGTATGTTTTGAAGATGTGGCTTAGCAGAGAAGGTTATAGGTAGCATTGCAATGCAGTCCAGTCATGCTGAACGAGGAAAACATCTCTGACTAATTGTTAACCGTGATTGAGTCCGCATCTAGTAGAAGTGGTAAACACGCCTTTGTATGCGCAATAAATTCAGGTGTATGTCCCCCGTTAAGGAAGTATTAAAGATGTCAATACATCAACAATTTCATGCAGATATGGGTGGTGATTGATTGGTGGAACAGGTCTTCTGCCACGTTGTAAATATGCGATATTGATCACAATCAGTTCGAAGATGATCTTACAGAATGTCTCGTACATTCTTAAGAGTATTCATACAAATGTTGTTTTTCCGCGTTCAACTGATCACCTTAAGTGTGCATAAATGTCGATTCGTTCTGAAGCCATTAGCATTCTCGTTCAAACGTTTTTGATTCGACAGAAAACTAAAATCTTCATTTCGAGCGACATCGGTTTTCTGTTTTGCATCAGTCAAGACGGAAACTGATTCCGTTGCGAAAAACGTTTGCAATGATCTCAGTTGCTTCCCAAGATGATTTCCTAACGTTTTCAGACTATGATAGTTGCACCGTTTGTATGATAGTATGTCAATGTTTTGTTTTTTTCTCTCAGATCATTCAGTATATCCCTTCTTATGGAATGTTCACAATCAGACTAGTCATATGTGCGCAGTCTTACTTTTGATCACTTATTTTAGTTTTAGAAACTTGAAAAATGAAATAATCAGTAACGTTATTAATTTTCGCAGTTCACCAAATAGAATTTAGCACGAAAATATGTATTCAAATCGTATAATCACATATCTTATTGCTATTTACACATTGCTTATGAATTTAATAATGCACGCGCATCTCAACGATACCATACGAAGGTTGTTGTGGTTAATGATGAATCTGATTTGAAGTCAGGAAAGCAGCCAACTGTATAAGATGACTTCACTGAAAAAAATAACTCGAGCGGAAGTGAGCGAGCACAATACGAATAAAAGTTGTTGGATGATCATGAAGAATAAAGTTTATGATGTGACGAACTTTTTGGATGAGGTTTGGCTTTGTATTTATTTCAAGCTTGGCAATAAATGAGCGAATGATAGAGTATTGGCGTGGAACCGAATCGATCAGTGTATGGCTGTTTTAAGTATACTTTTGATTGTTTGTATTAGTGAATAGTTATCGATAATAACTTGTTATTATTTTAACGATTATGATAGCAACAAACCTAATTGTAATTATGATGGTTTAAGCATCCAGGAGGCTGTGAAGTATTATTGGAACAGGCTGGTTCAGACGGTACCGAGCCATTCGAAGACAACGGACATTCGACAGATGCGAGAGAAATGAGGGAATCATACTTGATCGCTGAAATCGTCGACGTATCTCAATTGCTTATTTCATTTTTTTGGAATTGATCTTTTTTCAGTGAAATATTACATGGATCATTGAATCTATAAAGCTCTTTCGAAAGATCAATTCGCGTACTCAAAATCAGGTCTGCAGATCAGTTTCGAGTATGCAAATCGGTATTTCAAGTGGTCAGCAATGAGAATTTCGCCTTATGAAAGCATTTCCAAAAAACATAACGAGCAGGAGAATGCTTTCCCACCTCGTGCCCTCTCCACTCGCAAAAGTCACCACTGAATGAGCAGAAATTACCGCAGCTGATGGAGATAGCTTTTCTGACGGAATTGTGATCATTGTTAGAAGGCAGACCTTATTCCGTTTGAAATCGATAATTATGTATTCGAAACACCTTATACATACTACTGGTAATGCAAAATCTCCGTGCGTAATTTGGATGGCCATTTCGGTTTGTATTAAAATGATTGATGGGGAAAACGCAATCAGTTGTCAAAGTCGCTTCAAATCGAATTTGCTTTGAATAGACTGTGAATCTTAACAAAAAGTTTTTTGCTCATTCAATCCCTGTTTATAAAATTCAGGAAGAGAAACAAGAGTATATTTCCGACAGAAACGCTTGGCAATCAAAAACATCTGAAGCCGACACAAAGTAAGTATGTCGAATAAGAAAAATAGCATCAACAAACCAATAATTTCATTTACGTTTCGAATTCTGTTTTGCATTCATTTGAAATCTCCAGAAAATAATTGCCAAATGATTTAAGAAGAGCTTCGCAGTTGCAATGGCAAAATCATCGCAAATCAAGTTTTAATAATTCGTCTCAGAAATGATTTTCACGTAGAAAAAGTCCCTTTTGATTTGAGGACATCTGCAATAAGAGCACTTTCGCTGAATTGATCCAAAATCGCATCATTGATCATATCTGTTTGAAGTTTCGTTGAAAGCGGACTTTTACAGTACAGATTTGTGGGTCTCAACTTGCTTACGATATATCCTCGTTGCATATTTTAACTCTATGACCTCTTGTTCATTCATAACGGTCTGTTTTGAACTTAATTTTGCAGAAGCTGGATGCCGGATTTGACTTTTCCTGCACTGGTCGCTATAATAGTGGCACTGATATATTATCTGTTATTTGCTTGATCAACTCTTCTCTTTTGAGCTGGATGTATTTCTGACCACTTTTACAGTTGTTTTGAGACTTTGGCCAATTTGTATTTGAGCAGCATCTCTACATTTTAGATTTGAATTTTTTGAATATTTCTCTGTGATGGGATTTTATAAGACGTTTTTGCTAGTTTTCAAACAGTTCATAATCATGTGGCATTACCCAACGACCGCCTTCTAAATGTGAAACTCAATTTCAAATTCAAAATGTTAATAAATCGTTATTCAGTGAATTGCTCATTCAACAAAGTACATTCCAAAACATTACTGATAATTTTATACAATTGCAATTTTCGAATCATTACTAATCTGAACAGAATCACTGAGAAAATTTGTTTGACAATTGATAACAAATAACATATTGTCAATTTACAATTTTATATCACAGATTTCTTCAAACAATATTCATAAATGAACCAAGTTCGTTATATAACCTCTGACAGTAAGATTCTCGATACTGACATTAAAAACTTGAAACAAGAATGCAAATGCTGTCCATTCGAACAACAACTATCACCAACAATTCAACTAAACTAAATGCGATCTTTCCTCTACCCAAGTTCTTAGTTCATGACACTACTCTACAGTGAAATACCAAATTAGATGTGCACCAAAATGTCGAAACACCAAATTTAAAGAATGCATTCGAATCTCGCAGGCAAACAAAACTTGTATAAATCAACTTTAAAGGGGAAAGAATAAAAACGAATGAATTTTCTATCCCTTCCAAAAACGATAGAAAACATACATGAATACAATCACAAACACGCAACCAATCACAAATATCGCCCAGTCTTCGTTCACCCTTCGTTCGATCATTCGCAGTGTTGTTGATGAAAGACCCAACTGAAACGCTGATTAAAAATCATACTCGTGGACGAGTGATGCAAACCGTAACATTTCAAGCGGAATATTGAACGTGCTCATCTGTTCGAACAAAACAGAACACTCTTCAATGAACTGTTCATTTTACATTCAACTGGAAACGAAACAGTCATCTTTCAGGGAAAAAACAAAGCACCGATTGCACTGCAATCATGCTCATGAAGAATTTACAACGATAAGACTGACTACAGTTAGCAGTTGCTCGATATTTCGCTCAGCTATTAAAAGATATTGCTATAGCTATTAAAAATGGAATATCGTTGCCAGTTACTTCCATAAGAGTGAACAATTAAGTGAAATCATAAAGAGTATTCAAAAAAGGTCGGACTATTTTTGTTCTACCCAGCAATCAAAACTGATCACTCAATGTGAGCATCTTCTTCATTCAACAGTAAGTAAAAAAATAAAGTGAATTGCAAAATGGAGAAATCAATCATAATCACAGTCTCAGTTTGTGTAATTTGCTGTTCACAGGTAAACGAAATCAAACAAGAACATTTCATGAAACATCAAACACTGTGAAATGAAAATAACAAAATGGATGGTAATAATAATACGTAATAATAATAAGAGCAACCTGCTGTCCGATATCTAATACTCTTCGTTTAATTCCTCTTAAACCGAATCCTTGTGATCTAATTTGTTCCAAGATGGCTGAACCATGATTAATCAGTTCATCAACAGCGTTATTCGATGAATGCAAGCGATCATTTAACATTAATTCACCATCATCCATAGACAATTGAGTGGATTCATTCGGACGAAACCTCAACAATTTAAAGTTAGATTTTAAAGTTCATTAATATTCTGGCAATGGAAACGAATACAACTCATCTCATCAGTTGGTCCTTTTTCTGAACTATTTGCACTGAATGCGCAATATAACATTTGGCTGAATTCTTAGGGAATAAAAAAAATGTTCCTTTGCCTATTATTAAAAAGAATTTTTCCAGGTAACTTTGTCACATGAAAACTGACCAAAAATGAATAGGAAAGTAAATCGGAATTGCGATACCACCTCATGGTAAGTAATTCCTCTCGCTGTGCAATTTCTCTCCATTTATTTGTCAATCGAATATGCATATTTGATATTGTCGAATGCAACGATTGTGAATCAAATTTCAACTGATCCACCTTATACCGCTGATTGCGACGTCGTGATGGTGGTTCTTTATCAACCAGTACATTCAGTCGATCACAATTGCCGTCAACTACTCTGAAATTTTGTCGACTTAAATAGTGAACTACTGCTTATAAATGAGAATGGAATCAAAAATCTAATTTTGAATTTCATAAAGGAGAATGATTCCCTGCGCTGATATGGTTAGCTATGTGGAAAGAATGATGTCAATGAAGTAAGAATGCGTTATTTGTGATATCAGTGATAACAGAGAGGCATAAACCCGTAATGAGTTGTAACTGCTGAGTAAAATGAAAAGAAATTTCTAAACAAATTATAGAGGACGAGTATTCATCGATATTTCTGCACATGAATAAACATTAAAACAGACTCACAGCAAGAGATGTAGCTACAAATTTTCAACCACTTGGATAACATTAGAATAAATGAAAAATTTCCGCACTCCTAATGGTATTCATGAAACAAAAACATAAACTTAAAACAGTTAATTCTTGCTCAACTGCACTTCAGGATGCCCACCCTAAACCCTCTACACATTCATCCCATCGTCTTTAAACCTCATCAAATGAGTATCTTTTGAAGCATGCGGATTTCGAAAAAGCGTATTTCTGAAAAGTCGAAAACTTCAACGTCCCACCTCTCACACGGTTATTTAGCAGTACTAGCTGCTCATCCTTCAAACCCAATTACATCATTGTAATGTCTGAGGTCTAGCGTTGATGACTGAAGCGATACTAATTATTAGGGTGGACATCATAAAATGCAGCAGAGCCGAAAGTTCAAAGAAAAAAACATGTAACATTAAGTTCGTATAGACCGACAATTGACGCAGCTTTGATCAAAACTAAAGGATGATGGTTTACAAGGATGGAAAATACCGAATGAAAGAAGTTAAAAATCATTCAACAAAATAAGGAAACTGGAAATGAAGCAATTACCAACTTAAGCTGTTCATAAATCATTTGTACGGTCTTCTGTGCATCGCTCTCATCTTTGGCATTCTCTAACGCACCCAAACCGAAATGAATTTGTTGTAATAATGCACTCGTTTGATTGTATAAGCTCTCCATGTTGCTAGCAACACACGCTTCTGAAAGAAATCAACCGTTATGTAACAAAAGTTGTGTCGTAAATTAATATGAAATCGGTAATGGGAAAACTCTATGACATAATCTATTCTTAACACATGCAACTAACTCGACTGCACACCTACACCTACATCCACACGTTACTTAAAGCATGAGTAACTCTTGGCATTTTTATGTTCATTTTTTCTTCTTTCTTTATTTTTCTCCCTTTCACCCTCCTCTCTTCTTATCTCCTTTCCTTCCACCGTCCAGAAGCGGTTTCTGCACCACTCCCAATTGCTAACCTCCAACCTAAAGCTCAAATGAGGATATCACAACCACACGAAAAAACCAACCATAACCGTCTACCACAGTGGTTCCCAACTTTTTTTTTGTCCCGTGGACGCCCTAGAAAATTTTTAAATGCCCCAGTACCCCCTACAGCATAATTCCATGAGAACCTGAAACAAAACAAGACAAAGATATTTTAAAAAATGAAGGTGGATAGGTCACCACCCGTGGTTGGTACCTCGCCGACTTTAATGTATACAAAATGAAACCTCATCTCGACCCCCTCTCGCAACTCTCATCGCACCCTCTCTCCAACCCCCTCCCAACCCACCCTCTCTCGGACTCCCCGGCATGCCGTCCAGTACCCCGGTTGGGAAACCCTGGTTTCCCAACCGGGGTACTGGAAACCCTGGTTTCCCAACCGGGGTACTGGAAACCCTGGTTTCCCAACCAGGGGTACAGGACGGCACGTCGGGGATCCAGAGAACTGCAAATCAAATAAGTTGGAACTTTGTCGGCTTCTTTGCGAAAAATGGTCAAACGAGTAGAGGATTGCGAATAGATGAACGAAGAGTAGAGAGCGTTTTGTGGCACTGTCAGATGGTTTTATCGCCTTTCCAATAGGACGTGATGTGACTAAGCGACAAGTGTAAGCACAACATTTGTCTAACACGTAGTTGGTTACACAAACTTCGTTAGGTTCGCTTTTTGAGCAATGCGAACACATGCTCATCATTTTGTGCGTGTGGTATAAAACGCGTATTACTGAGGCTTAGCCTAAGCCTAAGTTTCAGTAATACGCATTAGGCTGAGACTTAGCCTGAGTTTAAGCGTAGCCTCAGCCTCAGTGCGAGCATGAGGATGAGGCTACGCTTAAGCTAAGGCTGAGCGTCAGCCATAGTGCTGTTGTGCTGCTGCACGTTCGCTGTCGTGCCCCCTCAGACGACACTAGTACCGTAAAACAATGATAAACACACTCGAAATATATCACACAGTTCGCGTTTTATACCACACATACAAAATAGTGAACGTGCGTTGAAACGAAGTTTGTGTGACCGACTACGTGCTGGACAAACGTCGTGCTTACAATTGTCGCTTGGTCATTTGTCGTGCTCCGGATGTTAAGACTGCTATAATGTTACGACTAATGGATCCGTGTTCGTCATTGTCACATCTAATTAGAACACGATTATGAGATGTAAATATGTTAATTTTAACAAATATAGCCGTTTAATCCAAACGAACCATTAGGTGGCATTTGATGCAGCAATTGTCGTATTATTTCATAATGTGGTGACGATAATGAAAGACATGATCCGTGAATTATTCCGTTAGGTAGCGAAGATGGGCAGTTCACATTCAAAGAAACAACCACCGGTGATTGCTCATTGTTCTGCACCAGCTTATTGCGTCAAGTCGATTGGCAGTAGGCATCTTTTGTTGGCTGGTGGCGGAGGTGCGGCTAAAACTGGAGTTGCGAATCAGATTGAGGTCGGTCACTCTTGTGGCTTGTTTCATATGTTTTTTTTTGAAGAGCCTTTATATATGCATCTTATTTTCAGTTACCCAAATGTTGTTGTATAACGTAGCTGAAGATGCTATCCTTATCTTAATTCACTGATTCGCGTCGGATATTTTCACAATGCTTCTTTTAACATTCAGTAGTTGAAATTTTATGAAAGGAACGACTTTGCAGACCTTCTTGTTGTCATTCGACCATTTCCCTCCTCAGCCATCAATTGCGACTCAAACAAGTGCAGATAATATTGTCGCATTGAAAGCACATTTAGCAAGTGCTTTAAAAACTGGTCCTCATGCCACCATGAATATGGATGTGGTTTGTTCGGGAATGCCCGAAAGTGGTCGATATCTACTTGCAGCTGGACATGATCAGGTTTTTTTAACCTTTTGTTCATGTCCCCATGGTGGATTCCCTTCGTTCATAATTGAAAGTTTTAATGAGTAAATGGACCGATTCCATAAGTGGTGTTGCGCATTTATAACCGTGAAGTGGGCTGTTCTGAAAGGAGTTTATTGGAGTTGATTTTGCCCACATCTTCTCTGGAATTGGTATCATTTGGAACGTGAAGGGTTATGCAGTCAGTTTTGCGATAGTAATGTAATGCATCTTCAGTATTGTGATATTTATGAGTCGAAAGGTTTCTCGTTATCAAACGAAACTAATAACAATGCTGAAGGTAGACGATCTATGCTCACATTAAATTTTGAGCACATTACAAGGATACAAACGGATGAAAAGCCAAAAGGAGCATATCAGGTGCGGTGATTGAATTATGCATTTTGTCAGTACACCGTTAGCATTCGAGCAGTTTTTTGTATTGCTGAGAGTCAGAATTGACAGTCACTACTCGATTCTCTTGCAAGCTTTGCTTCCGCAAAGGGGATTTCCCCAGTGCGTTGCGAATCATATCATAACACTGGGAAGGCAATCCAGCGCATCGTTAACTGTCGTGATCTCAAGTGATCATCTTTAATGAGTAAAGAAATCGTTCACGGAGGAAATATTTCATTACTGATTGTTGCGCGTCAGTTTCCAGAAAACAGTAAGATTCGATCGAGATACGGTCGGTCGACCACGACGATTAGTGACGGGTGGTGCGGATGGATTTATTCGAATTTGGGATGTTGATTCGATTTATCGAAAGGTTTAAGTGCACTGCAATCTCTTCTTCAATCTTGTTTTATTGACTGGAGCCTCATTTCTTCGTCTGAAAATTAAATCTGAACATTTTTTACCCGTTCAAGATTGACAGTACGATTCGTTGTTATCTTTCATTGGGAACTTTTCTGCAATAAGAAAGAACAGTTTCCGGATCAAATTATTGAAAGAGCTGCTTGAAATGTATCTCTGTTGATTTGGTTTAGATGGAATTGCGCAAGATGATATTTGAACATAATTGAAGTGATATTTCAACTTTTGCAACTCAGGATTCGTCTCGTCAAATTGAACCGTTGCATAAAATTAAAGCGCATAATGGTGATGTGAATGATTTGGATGTTTCACGAGATGGCAAAACAATCGTGAGTGTAGGACAAGATGCTAGAGTTTATTTGTGGTCTTTAAGTGATGCCAAGAAATTGATGGAATTACCGACATTGAATGAAATTGGCGATCAGTTTCGGGTACGTTTTTCATTAAGCACTGACGAGTTCATTTTCGTTTAAAAGTTCTCGTTTCAGGATATCAGTTTCAGTTTGAATTGTATTCGCTTCCATTTCATTCAGTGCTGCTTAACAAAAAGATGCTGTTTCATAAAATGCCTTCAGCACCCTTTCGCAGTTCTTGTCTGCATCTGATAGTTACCGTAGTCTGTCTGAAATAAAAAAGTTGAAAATACTACATTGTTTCTTCATGAATTCATGTGCTTTTTTCTTTGAACAGTTGATTGTCTTAGAACCGGATTGATTGTTGCTTAAGGTTGATTTTTATAGAGAATGAAATAAATGCCTCCAGATGATTGGTCATAAAAGCGATAGATGTTTCTGAGTAAGAAATGGAAAAATGCAATCATGTCCCGCAAAGTTATAATTAAATTTAAGTGTTGCAAATAAATGTCTTAGTTTGCGCAAGCAATGCTCTTTGCATTATTAATGAAACACCGTAACTTGTTGCAGGTACGTTCAATTCGATTCACAGCTCTCGGATCGACAAACGCAATCTTCGTGGCAGCCTACAATCAGATTCAGCGATCCCCTAAATCAGTTTCGTATTTATCATTATGGGCGTTCAATCACGATCGATCCGTATGCAAACCGATACTTGTCAAAGAGGCTTTTCGAGAGGTTTCCTCAATATTTCAAATTATTTGTCAGATTGTTTCAGACGTTTTAGCATTCATTCGTTTTAGCACTTATTATCGGTAAGACATAATTATTTTTGGTCGAACTTCATCGTCATTTTTTCCATGGTAATATTCTATCTTTATCGAGCTGATCTTGATGTTCTATGACGATTCTAATTTCACTTCATTTGTAATCTGGTGTCTGTAATGTGAATATAATGTTGACGTTGACAAGATTTACAGACAATTTCAACGTTAACGGTGAGCGAGTGTGGTAATTTCACAGCTGTGGGTACATTGAGTGGAAGTGTGGCCATATTTGATACACATGAGATGAAAGTGCTGTACATGGCTCAGGAGACGCATGGTATTTTTGTTACAGGTTTGTTAATTAAGCGATTTTGAAACTAATTGATATCGATTGTATCGCTGAAGCGAACAAATTTTAAATTGAATAAATGAAAATTATGTTTTACATTCATGTTTTGACACGACATAAATTTTATGAATGAATACAATTTTCGACTCCTCCAACACCTCTTGTTTAACATTTTCTGAAACTTTTACCGTGTTGGGCTGATCCATTGCCACCCTTTTCTATTTTACATTTATTAAGTTCCTTTCAATACGTTGTGAATTTGAAGGATATGATGAAGTAAAACAATTCAGGTGTTGAGTTTTTACCTAATCGAACCGTGGATATGCCCCCAGTGAAGCAATACGATTCAACTCGTCAACGTGTTGTTTATCCAGGTATATCGTCTGAATATCGTACTGCGGTTGTATCGTTGAGTGCTGATCAAACAGTACAGTTTCACGCAGTTCCATTCAACAAATCACCTGCACTCACTTCATTCCTCTTGAAATTATCAATTGCTATCGCTCTCATCTACTATTTCATTTGGTATTTATGCAATCATTCTCTTCGTTGAATTCATCTCATTTCCTCTTTCTTTTTTCAAAGCTTATCCTCAATCGTTCAGTGAATATTTTTAGTGGTTATCGACTAATATCAGCAGTGTGCCTTCTCGTTAAATGATCATTTAAGGTTTTGATTATCATCCCGATATACATAGATGATTTTTGAATGCACTAAATGATCAGTTTCTTGCTTCAATTCTCCCTCTTCCCTTCTCTTACATAATACGAAGCAGTTAATGTGTCTGGTGATACTTCTTGATATTCGAAATGCTTATGTGATTTAAATGTTATGTCAGTTTGTTTTTTCCGTTGAATTTTTGTCGACCATATTGGTGTGGTGAATTTTGGGTGTACATTCTCTGTGATAACGTTTCATTTCATATAATTTATCCTCAGAATGGTGAATATCTTCTTAACATTGTCCGCTATTAGCGGACTGACACGTCAAGGTTTACTGAAATGGACTTGCTTTCGAGTAATAAATTTCTTCCCGCATCAATGAAGGCACAAATTTTACATAAATTTTTCACATAAAACCTCCCCTGCTCATTGTTGTCAAGAAGAAACGTTGGATATCGCAAGTATTATTCAAGCACATTTGTAGGTCACCCTGTTATCGATCATGTTATACGTTTTGATGCGTTGAAATGACATTATGAGGAGTACACAGACTTCATGACGTAGTTATAAAAGGTGAAAAAATGCTCACGGGGGTGTTGTCTGTGAGGAAATTGCTTTACATGGTTGCTGAATGATTACAGGATCCACTGTTATTTACGAATCGGAGTGAGAGTATCCCAGGTTTACGGCGCCCGCACGGTCGGCAGGGAGGGAGAAACTTTTGGGTCTAGAAATCAGCGCGAGCATGATTTTTTTTTGATTAGAAAAGTTCATGTACGAGGCATGGTTTGAAAACAAAGCGTGAGCTTGGCTTCATGTCCGAGATTTTGGGTTTTTCAAATTACTAGAATGAAGTGGACAAGCTTTTCTGTCAACATTATCTCCAGTTTTCCTGACTGTTAAGGTGCGCGACGATAACTGCCCTTGAGTTCTTCATGGGATGGATGTTTCCAGCAGTTAATTATCTCTTGTTCAGATCATCCACTCAGTTTAGATAGTTTTAGCGGTCGACTGCAGCTTGACATCGTCAGTAAGTCATACTTTTGAGTCTATTTTGGATGTTGGATTTGTTGTGTGAGTGTCAATGAATTCGGAGACGTACTGAATAAATGTATGCATGAAACGTACGAAATAATTTATTAATTCGACGATTGTTAGTGACAGTAAAGAAGTGACAAAAGAAAAACAAATGAACGATGAATTAACGATTGATATTGAGAATAAGAAAGGTGAAGGAGTAGTTACGGTCGTTGAGTGATAGATTCAACACACGATTAAATTAACTCTGTAACATTTAGAGTTGATTTTAATT
>JAPYMA010001432.1:0-29531 GCA_035041965.1 Anisakis pegreffii | reverse complement strand
TTCGAGTCCCCTAAGTGGCTTCTGGCCTTTGCTTTGCTGTTTTTTCAACCGATTTTCTTTTTAATAATGAGGTTTTTTGCAGATGGCTATTTCATTATGACCGGTACAACTGAAAAACTGCATCCGGATGATTCGGCAATGCTTGTTAGCGATCCGGTTCTTTGCCAGGAAGGTCAGTTTTTGCGTGGGCGGAGTGAATGACCTGCTCATAAACTTTGGATGAAAAATCTTTTGGTAGCATAACAATTTCGAATAAGCAAATAATTTTTAAAATTCCAATTTCAGGTGACGGTCTCGTCAGGTTTCGCTACTGGACCAGTCCCGGTGTAGGCGTTCGCGTGTGTTTTCGTCGCCCTGGCGCCGGTAAACGCTTCGACTGGTGCAGCGCGGAGTTGACTACCGGTGATCCTGGTCCGGCCCAGATCACGATCCCTGGATCGATTCTGCACAAATTCGAGGTACCACCACCACCTCAGCTGCTGGCTGCTCCTCTTTGATTTGCCTCTCCACACTGACCGTCCTCTCAGTCAGAACTGGATTTGAACCGTACTATCTTCAGACACTGAAACTTCGTTATTTATCGCTAGAGGTGCATGAAACCGAGGTCAAAGGTCAAGCTCTCCTATCGAAGCTAGCCTTTCACTGATCTTGAGTTCCAGAACTTGAGCCGAGGTCAAAGGTCAACGTGCCTAAGGCATCTCTCCAGTGGATTTTTTTCGAATCTTCTGTTAAATTTGGCCTTGTCTTGTCGGTTTTGTTCCAGAGGAAATTGTTTTAGCTGGTTATTGAAGCGAGAAATTTCATCTTTCAAGCCTTCGGTATGGCCGGTGGCTTGTGCGTCTTGGATGATATCAGCTATACGGCTAAAGCCGTGCGCAACTGCCGATTGGGTTAGTCCAAAGCAACAGACGATTGAAAAATCTGTCGTCCGACCTGAAAAAGGAAATTTTTTTGTTCCAAATGAAAAAAACCAATTTATTACTCACGATATCGTTTCTGCCGAAACTATTATACAATGCGGTACAGTATTCAAAACTACAGTATCCCCGCCAGCTACAGTATCCCCACCAACTACAGTATCCCCACTACAGCTTCTTTACAAAACTACACTGCCGTCACAGACTCAATCGCCTCCACAAAACTACAGTATATCAATAATTTCGCTTCAGAACCCCATCAGGATGCCCTAATCGACCCGTCGAAACGTAGCTGCATGGCAGTGCAGTGCTCGTTCGATGAGGACGGCTCGTATCCCGTCGTAGAAGAATGCTTGCGTAGAAACATTCACGAAACCCCTTCTTCGATTCCAGGCGCCGGATGGCACCTTTCTGCAAGTGCGGTTGGAAATTACCATACTGGTATACGAAAACCACTCGGTTGGTTTTTCGCTAAACCATGAAGACGTAGATCAGAGGTCAAAGGTCAAGCTCAGTTCAAGCTAAATGCTGAGCTCAAGCCATCCCCTCACCTCCCCATTTCTCCCAGATCTTCTCATCTTTATCAAATACTGCGCAATTTTTAGATCCGTCGAAATTTGTGCTTTGCTAACCAACTAATCTACAGTCATATCATAGGTTCCATAATTTTTTGCAGATAAATTTTAATTTCAGGATTCAATTTCAGGTCAGAATTGGGGATTTTAGGTGATTTTTTGACTGATCCGATAAAATTGAATCTAATCGGATGAAGGTTTCAGCTGGTCGTTATGCTTATGTTCATGGACCTGGTGCTAAGGTGTTCTGGTTGTCCCAGTTCAGTCTACCACGTGATGCTGTACTGGAATTCTGCTATTACAGGTTTTTAGCTGCTATTGTTGTCAGTTGTCGTAATTTTGCAGCACTATATTTTTGCAAAAAAATTATAGGGCTGTTCATGCAAAGCAGCAATTTTTCCCAAATTTTTTCCGCCATTTCCCGGGAAACGCGCTCAACTCATGCGGGTAAACTGTATTTCCCAAGCTAAGCATCTGGGCAAAATTTTACAATTTTATATTTTCAGAGCATTTCGTAACGTACGTCTCGCCATCTACAATGAACAAGCGCTGAGTGAGAATCGAACGCAACTGTACGAAAGCGACGAAATCGATAGTAACCCTCATGAGTGGGTCTGTGACGGGGTTCGGCTACCCAAGGGGGACTACGCCTCGGTTAGTACCACATCCTGAAATTACATTTCAGACAATTCAGGTCACCTTAAATTGGCCGAAATTTTTCGCGCGAACCGAAAAACCAACCCAGAGTTTTGACAAGCAAACATCGCTTGAAGCATGTCGCATCTTTCACTTATTAAATTTGAATTTCAGGCCAAATTTTTTCGCCAATTTCAGGTCTATTTTATCGCCGAGAAATTGAGCAACGAGTACGCCTATCTGGCGCTAGATCAAATCGGTTTAGCTGATCCGCTTCGCGCTGTCTCAATGTGTCAGTCACAAATGGCGACTGCGGCAAGCAGTAGCAGCAGCACCGACCTCTCCAGCCAGCTGCTGCTGCTCAAATCTGCCAAAATATTCCAATCCCCCACAGAAATCCGAAAAAAATCCAAATTATCCTCTATTCTGGAGATTTAATCCGCTAATTTTTAACTTTTTCGTGAAAATTTTAACTTATCACTAAATATTCAAAGCATTTCAGTGTTCTATGAATAAATTACTCTTAAATTTCTCTTCATCTCAACCAAATTTTAAAAAAATCTTCAAAACAAATCACAAATAGCTCGATCTCCAAACAATTTATTCCCTCAAATACAACAAAATACACGCAATTCATAAACCCCCCAAAACCTGCCCATTTACGCAACCCACTGCTATATTTTACCTACCCAACATCAATTACCCTAGCCCCTGATGCCATATTCAAATCCCACATACTACTCAGCTGAACCTTAGCCCTGGTTGATTTTCTGACCAAGGCCTTAGCTCGAGCCTCTGCAGTTCAAGACTTAAAACTATGCTTCCACCAAAGTCTTGAAATCTCTAGATCTCTAGGTACGAAGCCTGAAATCAATCTAGTTGGTCAATTCTAGGTAGTTCCACAGGGCGGTTTAAAAATTACCAAAATACCCAATGAAATAACACCATACAATCTACACAACTATAATTATACTATATTATATTATACATATGCATGAAATACCCTAATATTCAATATAATTTTCAATAATTACAAAACAACAACCTGAAATTAAACAGTAAAAGTAAAGGCAAATAAAAAATTACATCGCTTTACACACACAAACACAACAGACACACCAATCAGTACCACAACCGAAATAATAATGACGAGATTGAGTTTAAGTGAGAAGGCAACCGCCGTTGCCGTTGCCGCCACCACATGATCAATACAGATCGATCGCAGATCAAACATACAGTCCTGGCTCTAGTTGATCTAGTTGATGATCAAATGCTTGATCAATCGATTGATTAGGCGGCCTTCTTAGCGCAAACGCGGCCGGTATCAAGCTATACGGGTGTTGTTGAGGCTGCTGCTGCGGCTGCTGCTGTTGAGTGGGTGTTGTATTCACCACACTACTGTTTCGAATCACACCCTCTCGCCAGTCATTATAGCTGGGCATCTGAAGCCGTCGAACGAATGAAATGTGACTATTTTCGAAAAAAATTTGAAAAAAATTTGAAAAAATTTCAAATTTTGAGCTACAAACCATGTCAGAGCAGACGAATGCGCCGGTTTCATAGGGTGGTGAGAGAATATGAGTGGGCACTTGTGGCTCGGCCGATATATCCCCGTGGCCAGGCTCGTAGCGTCCCCAGGGCGCCATTGGCTCTAGTGGAGCGTAGCCCGCGGGTATATTGGTTTGGATGGGTGAGAAAAATGTGAGCGAGTTGTCGGATTGCGGGGGCGTAAGGAATTCACTGGGCGCGATGCGCTGATACGACGTTGGTTTGATCTTCTTGACTAAAGGTCTCTGAAATACGCTCGGATTAGATCGGATAAGCTGCAGAAAGAAAAAATTACGACCCTGAAAAAATCCCAAAATTCGAAAAAAATTGAAAATTCATCATGGAAAATCGCACCTTTTTCGCTTTTTTCAAATTTTTTCTGCAATTTTCCGGCACCCTTTGTTGAGTTATGCGTAGACTGTCATCACTATTATTATCTTTATCCGGCATGTTCATTTGAGTTGATGACAGACGGTTGGCAACATCGAAAAACTGCCTCTCCATAGCCACATCTTTAGGTGAGCGTTCCTGACAGTCGGTCACCTCGCGGCTGGCACCACTATTCAACAGCAAGTCGACAGCTTCCAGATGACCCTCTGAGGCGGCCAAAAACAGTGGCGTTTGGTCCTGAAACGAAGTTGCTCTAAGTAATCGCTGAAAGATCTGTAATATGGTTTTATAATCTGCCGAGGGGAGAGCGGGCCACTTTAGCTCAGTCGGTAGAGCATCAGACTTTTAATCTGAGGGTCAGGGGTTCGAGTCCCCTAAGTGGCTTGTGGAGTTTTTTTGTGTATGTTGAGCGGAAGAAGTTTATTTTCAACTCTCTAGCTTCATTTGGACTCATATTGAACTTGAAAGGTGAAATTGCCGTGAGCCACTTTAGCTCAGTCGGTAGAGCATCAGACTTTTAATCTGAGGGTCAGGGGTTCGAGTCCCCTAAGTGGCTTCCGTTCTTTTTTTGCAAATTCTAACTTCTAACTACCACCTCAATAAACCTATATAGGTCTAAAAACAACCTATAAGTCTAAATTTCAGTTAAGTCATCTAAAAATTTTGCTATCTCACTCACCTTCGAGTCTTGCGCGTCTTTATTTGCTCCCGATCGTATCAAAAATCTAATCATATCGAGATTGCACAGTTGGGCCGCATAGTGGAGCGCCGTCCGACCGCTATAATCCGGCGCCACTCTGCGCCCGTCCGCATTCACATCGGCTCCGGCCTGGACCAGCAGCTGCGCCATCTCAACTCCGCACATCTCCTGCTTGGCGCATATCATCAACGGTGTGCAATTGGCGTCGTCCAACGCGTTCACCTGAAATTAATTCCAGGTCAACTCAAAAATATATTCAGGTCTTCCTCCCAAAATACCAAAAAAACTACTCTACATTTGTATTCGGTTGTGCCAGCAGAAGTTTCACGATTGGAAGGGCGCATAGGGCCGCGGCATGATGCAGAGCAGTCCGGCAGTTCGCGTCCTCGACTCCCGCGTCGGCGCCAAGCTCCAGCAGGCCCCTGACGACCGCGCAACGACCCGCTTTAACGGCCAGAATCAAGGCGCTTGAGTCGTGGTCGTCCAATTCGTCCAATAGGGCGCCAGCGTCCAGCAGATTCTTCACGTCTTCCAGGCTCACTCTTTCGCATTTCCTCAAGTTCACAGCCGTTCGCATCAGGGCTGTTCGTCCAATCTCGTCGCGAACATTCACATAAGCCCGATTGATCTGCAAATAGAACACTACAAAATTAGAAAGACCCGTAAAATTATCGATCAATTGAGATCAATTGATCTAAAAGTGATCAAAATCTGCAAAAAGTACCGGTAACGTGATTGCCGCAGTGCTTGAAGCTTCCATATGAAGTGGAGTGGTCCATCTTGTGGGGTCATAGCCAATTTCAGGTCGGCAAAACGCGCTATTCGGGTGGATTTCAGTGGAACGTTCAGGTGGAGGTGAGGCTGGATTAACCGGGGACATGGCAGCACCCCCATGCGGCCCTGGTGTCGCCGCCGAGGGGTACGGCTCCGGTATGGCGCCGACTGGTGAATAGACTGGGCGACGGGCGCGTTTCGCGGCCAGCTGCGCTGGCGCCTCGCCTGTAGCGTTTAGCAGTTGGTCATTTTCTGGGCCGGTTAGGGCGCCGTCAAAGGCAATTATTGATGAGGAACCTGAAATATGGCTTTTGTCTATAATTTTTTTGATTTCAGGTCTACGGAACAATAATTTTTTCAGTTTCTGATTTGTGGAATTGCGAATTTTTCATTTCAGGTCTGCCTTACACCCTAATTTTTTAAATTTCAGGTCTGTCGTACACCCGATTTTCTTTTTCATTTCCAATCTTAGAACGCCCAACTCCACGGATCAATTAATTTGTATCTTTCTGATCTATCGATCTTTCACATTTGACTGCCGCACTGCTCTAGCAGTTAGATGGCTCGTTCTAGTGATCAAATTGCCGATCATTCTAGTGATCAAATTGCTGATCACTCTAGTGATCAAATTTCTGATCATTATAGTGATCAAATTGCTCTATCGTTTCATCAATTTTTCTACAAATTTTGAGCAAAACCCAAAATCCAAATGAAATTTAAAAGAACCCACAAGTATCATGATGTGTAGCGGCTGGTGGGAACCACGTCCTTGCCACGTGCACAATTTTACGCTTTCGGACCACCTGTATGGCCAGGACGCATGATACGGCAGTCCCAAATACCGCTAAACTCAACAGAATCAATACCCTAGTGGGCGCCGTTCCACTGCTTGGCCTTCCCGCCCGGGTATCTGCCCGTGCCGAATACACCGGGATACCCATCCGATGAAGCGCCTGAAATTTCGGGAATTTTTTTCATTTGTTGAGTTTTTTCGCCTAATCCAAGTACTCCACGGTGTAGTATTGTCTGGATTGGGGTGAAATTGCGTAGGTGGACAGCAATTGAAGTCCAAAACTCTGCCTGAAGACCTCCCGCCCCCGCAATCCACAAATAACACGTCAAATTTCGAACAAAACACTTTAAATCTTACCTGACTGGATTGCCAAGTACTCAAAAATTCGGCCACATCCAGCAATATTTGTGAAGCACTGACGATCTAATGAGCAGGATGATGTAGACGCCTCAACCGTGAGCACAATTAGAGTGCCTAAAGTGGAATTCGGCGGCTTAATTCCAGCTGGGCCACTCGACTGGTCCAATTCAGACCCTGGGACCTGGCTGGTGGACTGGTCTAGCTGCCGTCCTGAGCTCCAGCCACCGGTGTGGTCCAATTGAGGCGCCAATCGCCTGTGAATGACTCCACTCATACAGCATTGGTTTACCATCCACATCATGTGCCACATCTACCGGCGCCCGTAGTAGACGGCTGATCCCGAAGAGTAATTCCGAGAGTCTGGCGAGCACTCTACGTGGCTCCATCTCCACAATGAGCAGCAAATGACCTGGTAGCTGCAAGTGATTGAAATTTTGATCAATCAGATCAATATTTTTATCAATTCTGGTGAAAATTTTTCAAAATTTTCGAAAAATTCTCATTGGAACGACGGTTTCTTGAAAAAATTTTTGGGAAAATGAAAATGGCACGTACCTTCTCACGTTTGGGATCGCTCTGATTAATACAGTCCCCACCGTCGTATAGACATGCAGCCGTATTACAGGTGGGATCGCATTGCCCGTTCGCATGGCGCTCCTTACAGAATGCCTCCAGCTGACATCGTTCACCATCGGGCAGACAATCGAAACCATCAAATAAACACTCTTCTGTGGCACAAGCCTTCAAAAAAATTGGAATTAGTCAAAAAGCCACTTAGGGGACTCGAACCCCTGACCCTCAGATTAAAAGTCTGATGCTCTACCGACTGAGCTAAAGTGGCTCACGGCAATTTCACCTTTCAAGTTCAATATGAGTCCAAATGAAGCTAGAGAGTTGAAAATAAACTTCTTCCGCTCAACATACACAAAAAAACTCCACAAGCCACTTAGGGGACTCGAACCCCTGACCCTCAGATTAAAAGTCTGATGCTCTACCCGCTGAGCTAAAGTGGCTCACGGCAACTTGCCCAAGTCAATTGCCCAAATTCTTCACTATCCGACTGCGCTTCCGCAAAAAATAGTCTCATTCCACACTTACCGGATCACATTTTGAGTTCCGGAATGCATTCGCGCAAAACGCCTCCGCCGGACAGCGGCTAAACGGGTGCACTGTCGAAGCCATCGCAATCCGCCCCATCCCAACCGCACTCCACACGGTCGCATTCCGGATCACAGACTCCATCGCCGGCTTTCCGCACGCAATTTGGCAGCGGGCAAGGCCGTTCCGGTGCTGTTTCTGCCGGCTGTCTTCTGCCAATCTCGGCCTCGGTTCCCGAATCGCTGCCATTTGGCCCGTCGTCTTGTTCCGCAGCAATCCGGTCGTAGTCAAGACAGGCGCTTTCCGGAGAGCCGCCCACGCAACGCTTCTCACAGAGGTCACCGTAGAAGCCTGTAACCGGATTGGACGCTTCAAAATGCATTTCAACTAAACATGGTCTGAATTTGCAAAAAAATAGGGCAAGCAGCCACTTAGGGGACTCGAACCCCTGACCCTCAGATTAAAAGTCTGATGCTCTACCGACTGAGCTAAAGTGGCTCACGCTTCCCCCCAAGGCTAACTCGGCTAAAATTCTCAAAACTACCCACCCATCCCTCTGGATACTTACCCGGCTCACACAAGCACGCAATACGACGTCCATAATCCAGGCACGTCCCACCGTTCCGGCACGGACTCACCTCACACAGGTCGATATGCTCCATACAATTACGCCCTTTATACTCAGATGGGCATCTGCAGTACCATGAGCCATTCGTATTCACACACGTGCCACCATTGAAACATATGCTTTCATCCTGAAATTAACCCACATTTCAACTTACGCGCTACCATGCCCCTCTTTCAGTTGACCTGAATTTGAAAAAAAATTCTGGAAACCTGAAATTCAAGCAAAATTCACGAGTTTAGACTCACTAACCAGTGCACACTCGTTGATATCTTCAGAGCAATCTGGTCCCGTGAAACCCTTCCGGCAACGGCATTCATACTCACCACTAGCCGTGTTCACAATGCATTCAGAGTTACTTTTACATGGTTTAGCAGTACAGGGATCGTCCAGTTGACAGAGGAGACCTGAAAAAGTTGGAAAATTTTTGGAAAATCTGGAAAATTTTACGGAAAATCTAATTTCCATCATGAAAATTTTCGCAAAAATCTGCTTCACTTGAAGGGAATCGAACCTTTGACCCTCAGTGTGAAAACCTGAAGCTCTACCACTGCGCTAAACCGGCTGATCTGGGCAGTTGGCAATCTTACTGGTAAGCAATCAAAAAATCGACGGAAAAAATGAAATTTTTCCTAATTTTTTTCCCCTAAAACTTTCCCCAAATGAATTCCCAAGAAACCAACCCAGTTTCCCGGGTGGGCATTTGCACGTGTATTTGCCGACTCCGTCAATACACGTACTACCAGCTGCACAGCGATTATCCAAGCAATCATCAATGTTGATCTCACAGTGATCACCCGTGAATCCGTTTAAACACAGGCATTTAGTTTCGGTGATTTCGTCCGCGTAAGTCGAATTTTTTAATTTCAGGTCTCTACCCGGGGTCACGCTCCAAGCACAAGTGCCTCCGTTAAGGCACCGTCCTAGTGGAGACGTGCAATCGAATGCTCTTCGAGCTAGCGACCATACTCCAGCACCTTAACTTATTTAGTGAATATTTTTACACGGATTTCAAATTTTTTCAGACCTGAAAATAATACAGGTCTCCGTAAGTAATTTGAAACTTCAGAGGTATTTTTTACCCTTTGGGAAAGGTAAATGTGGTCTTCAGTTTCCAAATAGTTTTGAGTCTACTTAAAAGGTTCAGTGAGCCAGCTAGAAAGCTAGCTTACCTCTGAATATTCCCAATTAGAGGGATTTACCTTTTCGGGTAAGTAACATAAATCTACGGGAAATAACATTCACTTACCTTCACGGGTATCATTACAAGTTGATAGTTGTGCTGTGTTCAACAACAGCAGGAATATTAAGCTAACTGGATCCAATTTCAAGTTCGTCCATCTATATCGCATCATTTTCTTGCATCCACGGTCTTCTTTTGACTCGTTTCAAAATATTGCCTTCCCGCACGGGTGAAGTACCTTCCCAACCGGGTGAATCGCACTGCTTCCAACTGCCTGGATTACTTCTTGAACGTCTAACGGGTTCCCAAATGGGTAATTTCAATAATACTTTCCAATTCAGCCAGTAGTTAGACTCTGGCTGAGATCAATTACCTCTTGATTGGTGATCACGATCTAAAAATCAATCAGTCGATAATCGAAGTCGGAGATCACATTTTCTCTAGCAGATCAAATCACTAACTAGATTTTGAAACGATAGCTATTCGTATCAAACGCGATATAATAATTTTTTTAAAAGATACACCTCGAAATTCAAGTTTACCCGAAAATCTCATGAACACACTAAAATTCCCAAGTTTCAAGTAACTCTTCAATATTCCCTACCCACACTTTACCCACCAAACAACCACTACTCTGCCCAAATGTAAACTTGAACTACCTTCCTTCCCAACCACCTTCCCATCCCATTCTCTAGTTCCCAACTCAATCTTGCCCTCAAAGATAACTTTCCCATGTGCATGGGAATGTTGAACTGACTATGGGTAATGTATCTCTTGATGAGATGATCAGAGTGTCAGATCAATCACAATACTGATCGTAAATCAACACTGATCCGTATGATCAACCCTTTCGATAGCAAAACACAACAAACACTTGTACAAGGTGTGTAAACTAATGTAGTGAATGCCTCAGGTAAGCAATTCGCCTTCGTTCTCATATAGACACCTGCCATAATACACGAAATCGAGTCGCTCTAATTCCCATCCGCCTTCCCAATGACCTTTGACCTTAAAGTTCCTTTCCCGACGGGAATTCTCTGGAGCAATTGCTCAATTTTTCTTAATTCCATCCCAAATTTGTTAAGCAATCTACAAATTCGATGCGTGTTTTTTCATTAAAAATTGAAAATTTTGAAAAATTCACTAAAAAAATTGGGGAATTTCGCAGCATTTTTGAAGCTTTTGGGAAATATTTTGATTTGGTAGGGTAAGAAATGGAAAATTTTTGGCAAAATAATGAAAATTGGCAGAGGCTGGTGGTTGGAAAGTGATTTTAAAATGGTTTGGAGAGTGGAGCCACTTTAGCTCAGTCGGTAGAGCATCAGACTTTTAATCTGAGGGTCAGGGGTTCGAGTCCCCTAAGTGGCTTGTGGAGTTTTTTGTGTATGTTGAGCGGAAGAAGTTTATTTTCAACTCTCTAGCTTCATTTGGACTCATATTGAACTTGAAAGGTGAAATTGCCGTGAGCCACTTTAGCTCAGTCGGTAGAGCATCAGACTTTTAATCTGAGGGTCAGGGGTTCGAGTCCCCTAAGTGGCTTGTGGAGTTTTTTTTGTGGATGTTATAACTTTATCAATTATTTTGTAATCATTGCCGTTATCAGAGTGAATATTATCACTGATATCATTGTTGTGCTTATCAATCGAGTACAGTTTAGCGATGCGATGAAATCGCTCAGCTGCGTGAGATATCTTCATAAATCCATCGATATCTCTTCAACTAAGCAAAATCCCTCAGCAATATATATGATATTCTGAAAGCTTAGAATCTCTTCTATCTAATGGTACCAAAATATTGATATGTTACTGGGCAAATTTGAGCAGACAGGCCGTTTGAAGATGCTACCCGTGATATTCCTATAGTAATATATTAATGATCATCATTGAGTTGATATATCTTCACAAATCCATCTATATCTCCTCAACTAAGCAAAATCCCTCGACAGTATATATACCATCTGAAAGCTTAAAATCTCTTCTTTCCAATGGTACGAAAAAATTGCCCAGGTACTGGGCAAATTTGAGAATACAGGTCACCTGAAATGCATGGTACTTGTGCTATTGTTGCAGAAGCACGCTCACGATCAACTAAACAATTGCTCTCGCTCACTCATCTCAGTGTTAATTCAGTGCTGTCTAGTTGTCTGGCTCTCTTCATATTGCGAACTATTTTGTATAACTTTGTATCTCTACCATCCCAGCCCAAACCCGTCTTCGTGATTTTCAACTGCTCTGATCAGCTAATATAAGCGTTCCCAACCACTCGGGTAGATGTGGTAGGTCCGCGAGAGCACGGTTACCTGTGGTATTAGTTCGGTGTGTTGTACTCACCGAGTCCGTGTTCCCAAAATATGACCGCCACTCGAATTTTACCTTTTTGGGAAAAATTCGTTGAAAATTTCCCAAATTTTTACGAATTTTCCCAAAATTTTCCCAAAAATAAGCTAAATTGCTGGTAAAAATCGAATTCGAGTTTGAATTTTCGGTTAAATCACCGCAGCTCAACTCCTAACTGTGCAGTAATTAAGTTATCAAAAGAATTGTATTATTCAAAGCAATCCGATGTGACCTGAAATTAATTTTTTCAAATTTTTTCATGTGCTCACCATAATTTTTCATGAGAATTTTCATTTCAGGTCAAAAAATTCCAGTTCGAAAATGAATATCGACTCTATTCAAAGCAATCAACTGCGCAAAATTTTGAACGCGTGAATGGAATGCAAATCGATATCGGTCATCATCAGATCACACAAATTTGATACACGTCATCACAATCGTTCATTAACTAATTAATTAATTAATTAATTAATTAAAGAATGCCGCTGTCACATAGCACTAACTCCATACAAATCTTTTGAAACTCGTGCGCTCACACGCGGGTTCACTACTGCAAAAAAAGATGCCGGCCTCTTCATTCCGTACCCCCCCCCCTGCTTCGTAACCTGAAATTACCCCACTTCCAGGGTACCCTCAAAATACCTCTCCCGTCCAGGTAACTTCAAAGTAACCCGTGAAAGCTGACAACCTGAAATTACCCTCCCTAGTACCATTAAAATATGCATCCCCCTGTTGCCTTGAGATTCAATGCCTTGTAGTTTGGATGAAATATATATTTATTTATTATTATAATAAATATAATAATAATATAATAATAATAAATATAATAATAATATATAATAATAATATAATAATAATATATATAATTAATTCAAATTAAAATGTGCAACATTTTACAGCAATAATAAACATTCACTGCAGTCAAACCAATGCCCTCTCTCTCTGTCTCTCTCTTTCTCTCTTTCTTTCGCACTCTCATCGATCTCCACACTATTTCCTCACTAATTTAGGTCGTTCTCCATGCAACACGCTCGTAAACTTGTGGAAACCTTAAAGACCGGTCCTTCCTCTCTCTCTGTCTCTCCACAAAAAGAGTACAGCCAGACAGTCAGACAAACCAACGAAATAGCACGCAAAATGCTCAGGGACAGACGGCAAATCGCAAGAGAGCAGTTGACAGACGGGGTTCAAGGCTGTCTAGTGGAAAAGATCAAAAGTTTTGCGAAAAGATCAACAATTTACATGGATAATTTGAGAGGAAAAGATACAAAGAACCAGCGAAATTCATCCAAAATTAGGTTGTAGGGGCACAGGCACAGGTGTGCAGACGGCTGTCGCGAAGGAGGTGGCGGTTGTCACCAAGAGAGAGACCAGGTAGGACAGGTAAGACAGGTAAGACAGGTAAGGCAATCGAAGGTAGCCGCCGAACCTCCTTTAAGATCATTCAAGACCACTTTAATACACTACCATCAGCATGCAGCAGTCAACGCTCTCCTTAACGTTTACTGCCGCCCTAGTGGGCATTCTGGTCTCATTTACCCAAGCCGATTTGGACATCAAGCAAATCTACGAAAGCCCACTGTCACACGGTAAGCATTTTTACCCAAGATTCTCAAAATTTCCCCGGGAAATTTGCTTGGGAAAATGGCAAAAATTTGCAAAAAAATCGCTTTTAAACGGAAATTTTGACGTGATTTTGCTCATGCAGCTGCAAATGTTAAAATAAATGGACCTTAATGCGGATGATTCAGTTTAGTGTTTGCGTTTGGAATTAGGAGTTATCACCTTATCACCTTATCAGCTTATCAGTTTATCACCTTATCACTCCAATATGTTGTCGTCATTTCATCGCATTAGCACCTTAACACCTTATCAGCTCATTCTCTTTTCACCATGCGTTCTTATCACTCTATCATGTTATCACCTTATCACCTTATCACCCCACCCCTTATCACCTTATCAGTCACACGTAAGCCCTAAAAGTTCCGCCCTGTTCTTATCAGTTTATCACGTTATCATATCACCAGCAAGCAACTTCAGTGAACCATACCATCGCCTTATCACCTTAGGAGACCTATCTATTACTCCTACAAAGAAATTTGCCCAATTTTTGGGTAGGACATAGAGAAAAATATGAATTTGGGAAATTTTTTCGGGAAAAATAAAATTTGCAAAAAACAACTCCCCGGCCGGGAATCGAACCCGGGTCTCGCACGTGACAGGCGCGGATACTCACCACTATACTACCGAGGACGTGACTGATTTTGATGCGATTGATTATTTATTATTATTATTATTATTATTATTATTATTATTATTATTATTATTATTATTATTATTATTATTATTATTATTATTATTATTATTATTATTATTATTACTATTATTATTATTATTACTATTATTATTACTATTATTACTCTTATTATTACTATTATTACTATTATTATTACTCTTATTGTTACTATCATTATTCGACGTGGAATTTCATGCGGTCACGTGAAATTCACGATTCTGTCACGTGAATTTTTGAGCCACGTGTACCAATAGATTTACTGTGTCCTTGACCTGCTGAATTTTCTTGAAAATTTTCACGAATCGAATTTGGTTCGAACACAATGCATAAACTCCACTTTTTGTACGAATTTTCTCAAATGGAACCTAATTTCAGGTGGTACCATTCAATTTCAGGTTGCTTCAAAAATTGCAAATTGCAATTTCAGGTTTCGGTGAAGATATTGACTGGGTGAAATGGGAGGATGCCGTCGAGTTGGCCATGGAAAAGGACAAACCAATCTTTTTGCTCATCCACAAATCGTGGTGTCACGCCTGTAAAGGTTGGGAAAAATTTTCCCAAAATTTTCCAAATTTTCCGAATTTTTTCCAGTTTTTATCAAATTTTCCAAATTTTTTCCAGTTTTCCAGAAAATTTTCCGGAATTTTTTCAGCTCTCAAGAAAACCTTCCAACAGTCAAACGCCCGCAAAGCGTTCAGCATTTTGTCGCAATACTTCGTGATGGTCAATACAGAGGATGACGAAGAGCCCTACGAAGAGGAGTACCGACCCGATGGCAAATACATTCCACGTCTGCTCTTCCTAGGTCGGTGAATTTTTCAGCGACCTTTTTTTAATTTCAGGCTTGCGCTAGTGTACTGGGGTCAAAGGGATCTTCAAATTTCAGGTGACCTGAAATGAAATTTCTATTTGCAGACAAGAACGGCGATTTACTACCAGAGTTTGTCAATAAAAAGGCCGAATACAAAAGTTACGCGTATTATTATTCGTCGCCGGCCGATGTGTTGAACTCAATGAAGGATGTATTGAAATTCTACAATATTGAGGTGAGCTGCGACCTGAAATTAGTGGTACTTGGAAAGGGGACGACCTGAAATTCTATGGTACCAATGGGAGCTTCAAAACTGGGGCTAGGGGTTAGAGGTATCAACGGATTTGTACCCCCTTTACCTCCCCCACCCGTCCCCCCAAAAAATTTTTTGCTAGTTCAAGCCCTACAGCTGATTACCCCTTATAGTATGGTACCTTAATTTTTTAAATTTTTTAATTTCAGGTTCCCGAAATGAAAAAAGGAGAGAAGTTGAGGAGAAGGCCACGTTCGGACGATGAACCAGCAGCCAAAGATGAAAAGAAAGAAAAGAAAGAGACTGCCGAAAAAGGAGAGGAGAAGGCAAGCAAAGAAAAGAAAGACGAGAAAAAAGCCGACGAAAAAAAGGAGAGCAAAGGAAAGAAAGAAGAAAAGAAGCAGAAAAAGAGTGAACTTTAAGTGGAGGGACCAGACGAATGACAGTGGTGCCTTCTGTTGTTTTCGATCACTATTATATTTATGATTGTTGTTCTTTTTGTTTGTTTCGCGTCTAAACTCTCCAAAATTTCCATGTTCTATGAGTAAATTATTGTTTCTTCACTATCTCTAACACACTCTCGAATTTCCACACTATATCAACACTATATCATATCAACCGCCACAACCAAGTACATTTACAGGTTTGGAGGGCTTATACAGGTTGTGGGGAGGGGGGCTATCCAATTCCAAATTCAGGTCAAAAAAATTAAATTTTTTTGACCTGAAATTGTAAAAATATCAACGCACTGCGAATACAGTTTATTCCATCCTCTTTATTTCTCTCCAATTCCCATCAATAAAAATACATCAAAATAAACAACATCATCAAATCAAATGTCACGAAAAAAATGCCGCAAATGAACACGGAAAACGATAGAGTACAGGAACAAAAGAGAAGCAGAGATAGAAATACCGAGAGAAAAAGAGAGAAATGGAGCAGATTTTTTCCACATTTCTGCTGATCAATCAATAAACAATCACAACGGCTGATCCGCGATCAGCTTCGATTAAGATCACCAATCAGATCGGGTGATTCAGGATGAATTGTTGTATGACGTAGTACATCTGGGGGGCACGCCACTGGGGGGCCATATGGCCAGCGCCTCGAACGGTCACAAATATCAAACCCTCGTAGAGGGTCTTGAAGCCGGCGATCTGACGCTCGAATTTGTACGGCGTTTTGTTCAGCCGTCGCTGAAAATATCCCAATTTACGCGGTTTTTTCCCGGGGTCAAAGGTCAAAGGTCAGGGGTCAACGGCTCAGAGGTCATACTGGTAACAAACGCCCTCCTGAGATCATCAAATATCGATCATTTTGATCGAAAATTTTTGGAATTTTTTCGGATTTTTTGGAATTTTTTCGATGGTACCTTTAATTTCAGGGCGGCCGCGAATTGCTGACCCATCATGAAATTACACGCCATGTCCGTATCCCCATAGTACAACAACACGGCCACGTTGGCGTTGACAATTTTTCGTATGAACGGCGTCATGTCACCATACTGTTTCTGATAGGTTGTGGTGACCTGAAATTGAATTTTTTTGAATTTTTTCGCGTAGAGAGTCGGGGGGGAGCTGGCTCATCCCGTTCAGAATCTTCAGCCTTCAAGGCGCCATTTGAAATTTATTTATTGGAAATATTTAGGAGGTATGGGGCTGCCGGAAGACAGTTGCAACATTGCATTCGTTCGAATTTTGGGTCCTGGCACGAAAACTGCGAACTTAATTTTTCTGAGCGAATTTAAATTTCACTATTAATTATTCCTATTAAACAACTATTAAATTAATTACTATTAAAAATTACTACTAAAATTACTATTAAATTACTATTAAATACTACTAAAATCGTATATTTATTATTATTGTTGTTACTATTACGTTACTCCCTATTATACATCATATATCACTATTTATTATTATTACTATTACTATTATTACTATTACTATTACTGTATCACTATTACTATTACTACTATTACTATAATACTCACCGGATCACTGCAGATATCCCATTTGCCGAGATTAGGCGGAATATGCAACGCCTCACGCACTTTATCGTTATTCATATAAAACACCACATCCGAATCATTCAAACACGGCGCTCCACCATACAAAATACCGAACTGAAACAATATCACTAAACTGTAAAGTACAGTACTGTAATGTACTCTTACAGTACTTATACAGTATCATTACTGTATCTCCTACAGTACTATACAGTATATTGTTATTGTATTCCACTGTTTTTGAAGTATTTATACCGTATCATTACTGTATCTCTTACAGTTACTATATCTTTTACAGTATCCTACGCTGTATTGTTACGGTATTCTACCGTACTCTTACAGTACGTATACAGTACCGTTACAGTATCCTATACAGTACCGTAGTCTTTACTCTTACAGTACTTTTTACCGTAATTTATACTACTGTATCACTACTGACCTTCTCACTAGTCAAATCGTGTAGACGAGTGTAATTGGTGGCGCCGGCGTCTGCCAGCAGCGCCGCTTTGCTGTGCCTTGCCACATCGTCGAACATCATGTATTTTCGTGGCAGGAGCCCGCGGCGCAGCGCCGACGATCTGGCGCCCAAAATCAGTGGACTCGGGTCGCAATCGCGATAGAGATCATATGGATTCAAGCCACCGAACCAAAGGAATTGAAAGATGTCCTCGACCTGAAATTACAATTGCACAAGATCACTGCCTATTTGACACTTCAAACAACCGCTACAGTACTTTTTGCAGTAACTAGGTACAGTATCCAGTACAGTACCCTATCCAGTACAGTAACCCAAATACAGTAACAAATACAGTACCATTCGAGCGCAGTGACCGGTCACCTGCGTCAAATCACACGTCTCAATACAGCCATGACAGCATTCGTTCTCCAGGGTGGTCCACGCTTTCTCGTCAATAATTCCATGACCGTACGCGTATCTGATCGACGTATCGATATTGAGCGCCTCGTTCACGTAGCCATTGCCCAGCGCCATTCCCTTTAATAGTAATAATAGTAATGTTAATTACAGTAACCATACAGTAACCACCACTACAATTACAGTAACTATACAGTAACCACCACTACAATTACAGTAACTATACAGTAACCACCACATACAATTACAGTAACCATACAGTAACCACCACAACAATTACACTAACTATACAGTAACCACCACTGCAATTACCGTAACTACGCAGTAACCATCACGATGAAATACAGTAACCGTACAGTAACCACCATTACAATTACAGTAACTACGATGAAACGCAGTAACCATACAGTAACCACTGTTACAATTACACTAACTATACAGTAACCACCACAATCAATTACAGTAACCATACAGTAACCACCACTAACAATTACAGTAACTATACAGTAACCAGGCAGTCACAAACCTTCAAATTGATCTGAAACTCGTCCATGCCATCGATAATACGCGCAGTCAACGTCGGCACATAGACCCCCCATAACTCTCACCCATAATATAGGTGGAGTGGTTCCTGAACGACGGGTAGGCCAAGAAGAACGCCTTCACTGCCTCATAATTCTCTAAAGAAGTCTGCAAAATAACCACAAATACCAAAAATTTTTTACCGTTTGTGAATGCTGCAAAAAAGACCGCACGAATCAACATCGATGACATTCAATCACATCTTCCAGTTGTTAGTGCTTGGTTGTTTGCGTAGATCACTTCAAAGAGTGGTCTAGATCACTTTCTCGATGTGATCATCGCAGATCGATAATCGATAATTTAGATCAACTCCACGCAGAATGCGTAAAATTGTTGTTGAGAAAGTTATCCGTTTGTGAGTGACGCGAAAAAATTTGATCTATAGGATCAAATGCATATCAATGAGCACCTCAGCGCCAGTTGAGATAGCTTTAATTAATTAGCTATAGCTCCTCAATTAAGCGAGATTGGCCCGACAAAATATATATTTTCTGAATGCAGAGATTCTTGCCGGATCGATTGGTGTGATCAAATTGATAGGTTACTGGTCAAAACTGAGGGTACTGTAAGCTTGAATGTGCCAAGCAAAAAATTTTTGTAACGGTCATATGTTTGGAACAGAGCATTTTTTCATTTTATTTATTAAAGTATAGGCATCTTATCGAGTAACTATACTTTAGCTATATTTTTGTGCTTAGTTCCAACGGACCTATTACACTGCCGAACCGCATTCAGATCAGTTTATATTACTAGATGTGATCATCGAAAGTGATCGCAATCGGTTGGCGCTGATCAGCGAGTGATAAGGAGCGTGATTGAAATAGCACACTACTGGAGAGTGACAGACGGCTGGAGTGACGACGATTCGAATTCAATTGGGCATTTATCTTTTGCTTATCAGTGCGCCGCTTATCAGCTTATCACCTGAGATACCCACTGGGCAAACATGCCCGTGGGTAAAGATTCCCACCCAAATTATGTGATCTACCCGAAAATTTACCCGAAAATTTGATTGATTTTAAAGTGTGATCAATAGAAAAAGCGACATCTAACAGCCAAATATCTTCAGATTTTCAAAAATTGCGCGAATTTCGCAGCCATATAGCATTTTCGCAGCCATATAGCCAGAGCACCTTACCTGGTCATCATTTGTCCTAATGTTGCCGTCTGTCGCATACGAATAGCCGACACCGGCCGGTGACTCGATATAGATCACCGAGGCCATCTGCAAAAACCATTTGAATGAATGTACCCAAAGTCTCTGCCCAAACCTCTAGACGGGTTTACCCGATCGGGTATTTTCTCTTACCCGAGACGGGAAACGGGATTCAAAACCACCCATAACACACTCTCCCGTACCTTATTCCAAGCGTATTCATTTGCCCGTAGTGTTTTCCCATCAGCGTTCACCAGATACGGACCCATCTCATTCAGCAGTCCATCTAACGACGAACAACCCGGTCCACCGTTAAACCAGAATATCACCGGGTCCGCCTGGGGATCTCCTTGTGATTCGACGAACCTGAAATCGCAAGCCAGATCATCACAAACCTGAAATTCAATCCAGTGCCACCCCAAAGGGGGTACCCCCACCATCTGCCAGACCTTTGACCTATTCAAGAAGGTCAAAGGTCAACGGTCACAGGTCAAAGGTCGCGGAATGGAAAAAAACACTCACCAATAGTGCAGGAAATGCGTTTCGGATACTTTGAAAAATCCCGAATAGTGCCGGAAATTAATCTCGAGTTGCTCCGCACCCGGTAGCGCGCTGATCTCGTCGTCCTGGAGGAAGTCGAACACCGGCGCCGTGGTCGCCCCGGTCGCCCAAACCTGCTGCGTGGCGCCAAAGAGCAAAATCGCCACGACGGCGCCCAATAAACGCCATCTCGCCATCAACAGCAGCATTCTAGCGCGGATTTGAAGCACTGAAATTCCACCGAATCTCTTGATTTCCGTCGAATCAAAATAAATTTTTTAAAAATGTACATGCAAAATGCGGGTTCGCTACAAATTTTAATATATCCACAGCGCAAATATATCGATCCCTAAATCAGAAATCAAAATCAAACGAGGCAGGCTGGGCTCAGGCTCGGACTCAAGCTCGGGTTCGGCTAGGTCCCGGCTCCAACTGGTTGGGGGTTTTGGGACGATGACGTCACATGACGTCATCACTCAATCTCAAGGGTCAAAGGTCAGCCTCTACTGGATCCGGAGCACCTCCAACTGATGGTGTTCGCTGCCCAATGGCAAGCCAGCCATCAGCTCTGGCCCTAAGGGCAGGCAAGCGTTGAGGCGGTCCAGTCTACATCACAACCAAGCAACAACAGCAATTGTTCCAGAGGCTGCTGCGAGCTCCTCCTCTGATGTCTGTCTCTCTTCAGTTAGCGTGCTATTTCGTCGTGTCTGATGATCAAATAGATTTGAAACTGATTGATCACTGAGTGATTGATTGATTTTATCAGATCAATCAGATCACTTAAATCTCCGCCTTAGCAAGTGATCATTTGCGATTTCTATTGATTGATTCCAATTCGTTGATCGCATTTAAAATATCACTTAATTTTAGAATCTCAAGAAAGAGTATTATTATTATTACTATTATTATTATTACTATTATTACTATTACTATTATTACTATTATTATTACCAGTAATATTAAATATTGTTACTATCAAGTATAATATTGCTACAATGCCTTACTATTATTTCAAATAAATCAAAATAATATTCAGCTGCTGTTTGCGCAGGCAGCTTTATAACATCAAACATTTCAATAACGACAATAACAATAATAAAAACAATAACCATATATATAAAAGCAGACATAATAATACTACATAACAAAGCAGTAACAATAATAGTAATAGTAATCATAAAAGTAACAGTAATAGTAATAGTAACCGCAAAAATAGTAATAGTATTTGCAAATTTCTATCAAAAATGTTGCATATAGCAAAAATATATGATCTATAATAGTAATAATAATAATAACATTATTATAACTAGTGTTTGCCCGAGCTCTGGGTAATCTCAGAGATCTGGGTAATACTGAATTGCCCGAGATCCGGGTAATACCAGAATAGCGATAGCAATCTCGATTAGTCGATTAAATATTCACGACGACGGTGTTTCCGATACGATTCATATCACCGGTCATTTTATAGGTGATCTCGATGGTATATCGATCACGATTGGAGCACTGATCATGATCAACTTTCTGATCAATCAATATCTTTCAAGTAGCAATCGGTTTTGTTCAAATCTCCAGTTAAATCTTCTATCAAAATGAATAGTTTCGGTATCTAATTAATTAATTAAATCTTATCTATTCAATCAGATTTGTTTCTTCTATTCTTTCGGTGGTATCACCATTCTAAATCTTCAGTCAAAAAGCGGCGGCACCCGCTGCACGCCTTAGGGCTGCAACAGACGAAAGCCCGCCAAAAAAAGATTTCACGCTGTTGCAGCACAAAATCCGACACCTCTAGTGTATTTTACAGCACAAAATCACGCGGATACTTTAAAAACACTCAGCAGGCCACACCGATTTCTTTATCTTTCAGTTCAAAATCCAAAATCTCAAAACGGAGATCAAATCAATCGATAAGAGCGATCAAATCGGATAAACCTAAGAGATCAGATAAGATCTGATGCGCGCTCAAAATTTATGCCACTCAAAAGCATTCAGGCGGTTATCAGATGACAATGACGATTAAGTTTCCCTTCACCCCATTCAATTAATTTTAACACCAACGACAATCGTTAGAGGGCTGCAACAGACGACAACCCCCCGCCTTTGCAGCGCAAAATCTACATCTCAACTGCATTTTACAGCACAAAATCCACCAACCCAACATCTTACAGCTCAAAAGGGCATCCCCCCAACCCCAGCTAAAAAAACTTTATTCAAATGAAAATAAATACTTCCAACAGCTAAACACTCAAAAATAAAAACCTTTATTTACACTCAAACACACAAAATAATGCATGACGCCTTCATTAATAATACAACGGATTAAAGATACAGTAACCAAAGATACAGTACCACACAAAATACAGTAACCGAGAATACAGTACCACCGAATTACCGTACCACCTTCCTCCACGCTACAGTAACCACAATGCCTTCCGCTCACTCACCCTACTGGAACGTTTTCTTGCTGTGCAAATCCTTGAGCACCTCGTCCAGCTCGTCGTCTTCCATTTTATTTTCCAAACTGAAAATTTTTCTCTCTAAATTTCCACCAATCCAAATCACCTAAAAAATTCCCAAACAAACAACAAAATGAAAAATGAAAAGCGAACAAAAACCTGAAATTGAAAAATAATTTGAAATAACTGAAAAATAACCTCGGTATTAAAGCTTTCGCCTCTTCAGCCGACTCTGGGCAGAGGTTGGCCACTTGGGCCACCTCGAATTTATGCAGGGGTTTTGTGGCCAAAAGCCTGAAAATTCCATGGAACTCGGTGGAAAAATCAAAAAATTTCGAGAAAATTTAAATTTTTTTCCAGAAAAATGGATAATCCTCATGGAGATCAACACGCCAAAAATATGAAAAATAAAAATTTCCAGTGGAAAATCAAAATTTTTGGAAAATTTTCGAAAAATTTCCGTCCAAACCAATAAAATCAGCGCAAAAACCAACGTTCTAACGGCACGGATGGTCTCACGATTCTTGAATCGTGCCATACGACGTGTATAATTCAATGTTTTAATGAACACCTCACTCATCTCATCGATTTCCTCCTAAAAATTTTAATTTCAGGTCCACTCATTAATTCAGGTCGCTGTCTGGAGGGTGGTTTCACAAAAATCACCACCAAGGAGAGGGGGGTACGAAGGGGCGGGGCGAAATTTTTTCCACGCTTCCCAAATTTGCCAAAATCACTCCTCTAAAATGATTATTTTAAGAAAGCCACAAAAAAATTCTGCTGGCTGCTTACCTTCTCCTCACTTTGTTGTCTCCGATGTTCCAACAACAAATACACTTCCGAAGTTAGCAGCGTATCGGCTTGCTCGAATTCTGCAAATTTTTTTCGGTGATCTCGGTGATTTCAGGTCTCACCGCACCAACTATCCCAGTATTAATTTCAGGTCATCCAAAATATAGCGAAAAAATTCGTTCAATCTCACGCCATTCGTTTCCAATCGAGTAATTTAAGGGAATAATTTGAAAACCGGCCCAAGCCGCGCCTAACCTTTCGGGAATCTCAACTCGGTTGCGTCCTCTTCAACCGGATCATCGGCCTGGTTGCCGGGCATTCTGGATTAGCTACTTTAAACAAACACTGATTAGAACGGTGATAAGTGATAAGGACGGTGATCAAGCTCGGGTGATAAGGTGATAAGCTTGGCTGATGTGATCACACTGCTGATCAACCCTGATCAGAACGTGATCAACACACTGATAAGCGTCGATTCAATAGCCGTTTATGCCACCCATCATGGGCAACAAACACGGGAATTTTGAACACCGCTAAAAACAATTTCGAAACGGAGACCTCTCTTCAAGTAACTCAAAAAATCTCCGACAAATTCATAAAATTGAGAACAATTCGATGGGAAATGAAACGATTTCCCGTTGGGAACTAAATTTTCCCGTCGGGGATTAAACTTTCCCATTGCGGGTAAAATTTACTTTCAAAAAATTCCAAATTTAAACACAACAAAATACCAGCGACGACTCAAATTCGACGGATTTCAACTAGGATTGCGATGTCGTTCGTCGAAAATTGGCTAATAGCACGTTCGTTTCGGTTCGCAACGCGCCAGCGAGCGCTCAATTTAAATTTACAATCGTTGCGAGACCACTTCCGAATTTAACAGCGCAATATCAAACGACCAGCTCAACACCCCGTAATCAAATTTTTAAATTACCCTAATTAATTAAGAAATATACATATATATAACATTAATAATATACATAAACAATAAAAATACTCAAATTACATTTAAAATCTTATAATATGCCAAAATATACAAATAATAATAATTAAACAGGTAAAATAACCCACTGAATACTCTGAGAACACTTTAAAATATTATTATTTTTATTATTATTGTTATTTATTATTATTTAATATTATTATTTATTATCATTACTATAAAATGTAAACATCAAGGTAGAAGTACTCGAATTATTTAATTTAAGGTCACCTCTCAAAATATAAAAAAATCGCTATTGATTGATTGAATGTCATAAACAGTGAACTGTACGTACAATAGAAATATAAAATTTTCTCGATCAAACTACAAAGTTCAACGTTCAACGATCAAAGATCAAAGATCAAACTACAAATTCATGTGGTCCAAAAGAAGAGGTAGGTGAACGGAAAGACAGTACAGGGGGAGGGGGTCATGAAGGCGAGGAGGGGAGATAACAATAAAAATTTAAAAAATTCTGAGGTATACGCGGATTTCTACAATTCAGGTTGAACCCCCCTCCCCCCTTCCACCCAAATTGACCGCGTTATCCGAATCTAGTGATTGGTCGTTTCGAACTCGACTGATCTTTGGAAATTATGTAGGCCCAGCTGCGTTCCATTGTGAAGAACAGCAAATAGAACACAGTGCACGCAACCACAATAAACACCACACGCATTCGATTGTGCATCTTTTGCATGGTACCAGGCCTGAAATTAATTTCGGAAATTTTTTTCCCACCCTCAAAAAAATTCATTTGAAATCATAACACCTAAAACTTTTTCCCGCCACAATCAAAAAGCCGCCAAATTGACAAAATTTTTTGCTGGATCGTGTCGATTCACGTCACCAAACTACTACCCCATTATCCTGAATTCAAAATTTTTTAAAACAACCTGAAATTAACTCAACTTACGCGATATATTCCGGAATTTCACCGGTACTCTGATACAGCTTTGTCAGCACCAAAAATCTTCGTTGCCACTTCGTTGGTTTCAAACCAGTCTCTGAATAAAAGACAATATATATATATATATATATATATATATATATATATATATATAATATATATATATATATATATATATATATATATATATATATATATATATATATATATATATAATAATAATTAATAATATACATATATATGTGTTTTTATTCGAGACGAAGGAAATTTTGAGATTCCACAAATTTCATAATATATATAAGTTGAAGTTAATGAGGTTTTAAAAATTCAAGATGCAATTTGATGTTTTGATCCCCGGCTAAAAAAATAAAATATTTGGCATGAGATGGAAAAAGTTTTTGTTATTTTTTTGAAAGAGAAAGAAAAAATTTCCAGTGAGCCTACATGCAAATCTGAGCTGTACTGTGGCTGAGGCTTCTCTTCCAGATCCAATCTTTGATTATCACTAAATTCAGATGCTAGGTCGTATATAGAAACCTGAGTTGGCTGGATACTAAGAAATCCGCCAGGGTTTTTAATTTTACCCCCCTTCGCCCTCTCATGCATATCTTTTCCGTTAAATCTCCTCTTTCTTTTAGTTTATGAATTTGTAGTTTGATCTTTGTGTTTGATCGTTAGCGCGTGTTGAGCTGATCAATAGAAAATTTTATAATAACCAATTTTTAAGTTGATTTCTTTTGACATTCAATCAATCTTTTTATACACGAGTAGTATGTGTTTACATTTTATAGTAATGATAATAAATCTTTAAATAATAATAAATAACAATAATAATAAAAATAATAATGTTCAAATGAGTACACACATCATATTTATTACATTTTTGTATATTTTGTATATTTTAAATGACAATTGTTTATCTTATTAATAAATATTCTATATATGCCACTATTTCTCAAGTAGATGTAAATTAAAATTTGATTAAGAATGTTGGCTGATGCATGACAAGGTTCGGGAATGTCCTATATTTGTGCAGAAGTGGCTCACTGACGCTCCCATTATTTATTAGCCCAATTTTCTATTACAATCTAGTTGAAATCATATTATTTTTAATTGTGTTTTGATTTGGAATTTTTTAAGCCCGCGATTGAGAAGAAATTGAAATCCGCGAATGAAACTATTTCTGAACGTCGATGTATACGAAAATTGTTTTTTAACACTGTTTCAAAAAAAATTCCCGACCATTTTGTGCCCGTGAGTGGCGGCGCTACGTGTCGGCATCTGTGTGTTGTGCAGTCTCAGGGTTGATCAGCAGTGTGTCTGCTTTTTCTCCTTGCACGTTCCCCCAAAAGCTAAAAGTAGCTATCCCAAGCCCATGCCCTCAGTTGCTCGCCCGAAAGGTTAGGCGGAAAGCTGAACTATTTCCAAATGCATTGCAGTTGAAAGAAACATGTAGTTTTCTCAATTTTTTTTGAATTGACCTGAAATATACTAGAGATATTGTGATAAATATCCCGCGTCTCCGAGACAAGCCGGCATACACAGCGGGCATCGAGCGAAGCAAAATTGAGGAGAAGGTAAAGCATGCTGAATTTTTTTATTGAAATAAAAATAATCATTTTAGGGGATTTGAGCGCGCATTGGAAAAATTTCGCCCTCTATTTCCTCGTTGTGGTATAATGAGTGACCTGAAATTAAAAAGCAGAAAAAATCGGTGATGAGTTGTTCAGTACTATTACACGTCATGAACGATTCAAAATCATGTGAGACTTCAAACGTTACGCCATTCGTTATTTTATTGGTTTTGGGTTTGGAAATTTTTCTTGTTGAGTAAAAAATTATCCATTTTCCTGAAAAAAAAAAAAATTTAATTTTCAGCACCGAAAATTCCATGACCCCCTCTCACTCATCGAAGGTGAATATCATATACTTTCTGCGGGAGAATTTTTAGTTAGTTCAAAAAATTTATTTTTCAATTTTTTTTGTTTCTGTTCATTTATTTGAGTTGTTTTGAAATTTTCAGGATTGGTAGAAAATTAAGAAAAGAATACGGAAAATGAGAGAACGTGGCGAAGAAGATGCTGCTTTTTAGCGAAAGCGTTCCCATTAAAAAACATGGCGCGCACATTCTTAATATCCGGAAATATTGCGATATTCATTGTACTGATATACGGTTACCGTCCCATTTTATTAATTTTCGCGGTTACTGTACGTCTTTAATACGTTGTATAGTATTTGAGTGGCAAAATGTTTTGATTTTTAAGCTGTTGAGTACCATTTGAGATAAAGTTTTTTTCCGGTGAATGCGCTACTCAAGGTCACTCTACTTCTTCATTTAATTGTCGGGGGCCTCTTGTTTGGCTACAAGCGACCCGTCGTTGTGATTAAAATTGGGGAGAAGCCAATCACTGTCTCTGATAACGCCTGAATACTGGCTGAGCATCATCAGATCTTATCCCATCCATTTCTATCGACAATTTGTCTCAAATTTTAATTTTTAATTTGAAAAATAAAAATCGGTAATTGTTTTTGCTAGTAAATACACTAGAAGGTGAGATTTGCTGCAACAGCGTGGAAATCTTTTTTTTTTGAGCTTTTCGTCTGTTTTAACTTCCTGACTGATGTCGCGACTGTAGAATGTTGATACCACGAAGTAATAGAAGAAAACAAATCTGTTTGGAAAATTAAGATTTAATTGTAGATACCGAAACTATTCATTTTGATAGAAAATTTATGGAAATTTGAACAAGAAGCCATTGCCCGCGAAAGAATATTGATAAAAAATTGATCATGTCAGTGCTTAATGATCGGCTATAATGCCGGTGATTATGAATCTGAAGCCGACTAATCGAATCCTTTTCTAACATTACCCGGATCGGAACTTAATATCCATTATATATAAAATTACAAAGCAAACGCAATATTATTATTATTACTATTATAGATCATATATTTTTGCTATATGCAACATTTTTGATAGAAATTTGCAAATACTATTACTATTTTTGCGGTTACTATTACTATTATTGTTACTTTTATGATTACTATTACTATTATTGTTACTGCTTTGTTATGTAGTATTATTATGTCTGCTTTTATATATATGGTTATTGTTTTTATTATTGTTATTGTCGTTATTAAATGTTTGATGTTATAAAGCTGCCTGCGCAAACAGCAGCTGAATATTATTTTGATTTATTTGAAATAATAGTGAGGCATTGTAACAATATTATACTTGATAGTAGCAATATTTAATATTACTGGTAATAATAATAGTAATAATAATAGTAATAGTAATAATAGTAATAATAATAATAGTAATAATAATAATACTCTTTCTTGAGATTCTAAAATTAAGATACCTTGTACTTCGTTCAGTTACGTACTATATATGTTGTCGAGCGAGTTTGCCTGGTTCAAAAGTTATATGCTCATTTTTAACACTATATCATTTAGCTATCGCCAAGACCTTTATCATGTGTACTGCATTCGATCTACCTGTGTCCTCAGATTTGATCAGTAAGGTTATAATTTGTTGACGCCATTGAATAGAACAGATTCTCAGCTTTCAGAATCATATATATGTTGTCGAGCAATTTTTCCTAGTTCAAAAGTTATAGGTTAATTTTTACTACTATATCATTTAGCTATCGCCAAGCCCTATATCATGTGTACTACATTCGATCTACCTGTGTCCTCAGATTTGATCGGTAAGGGTATAATCTGTTGACGTCATTGAATAGAAGAGATTCTCGGCTTTCAGAATCATATATATGTTGTCGAGCAATTTTTCCTAGTTCAAAAGTTATAGGTTAATTTTTACTACTATATCATTTAGCTATCGCCAAGCCCTATATCATGTGTACTACATTCGATCTACCTGTGTCCTCAGATTTGATCAGTAAGGGTATAATCTGTTGACGTCATTGAATAGAAGAG